>JAODAL010011445.1:0-99975 GCA_025379985.1 Phyllomedusa bahiana
TTTTTCCCATAGACATAATAACTTTTTTTTGCGCCCCCCATCCGCCCTTCTTCCCCACTCAAAATAAAATGCACTCCCTTATTGTGGATTCATAATGCCCCCTTTGGTCTCAACCAATCAGCTCGTTTCTGCCTTTTTTACTGTAGTTTGCATTGTCCCTCCTTTTCATTTGATTGATCAACACTACTCCATAGGTTATAATGGTTCACTGTCGCTCCTATTCTACTTGGTTGGTTTCTGCCGACCAATGAGAAGAGCTTACAGAATTTGAATTAATGTATTCCACGGCAATTTACAATACGCAACTCCTGATGTACCGCCGGTGACGGCGACAAACGCGTTGTCATTGATTTTATTTATGTATGTTTTTAGAAGGTTTGAGCTCTTTTTCTGAGAATGTTTTACACCTAATAAAAACGAATTTTTTAATCATACTCCATGTCTCACGGAGCTGAGAGCTGTGTACTGTTGTAACAGTCGACCTAGAGCACATTTTGCCCCATTCCATACGTTTCTCGTTTCCCTTTTCGCCTCCTCTGGCTCATTTAGACCAGAATCAACTAGGTCTGCTTGTCGGAGTTGCAATGCGCCTCACTTTGCTGACCCGCGATCATGCAGGCCTCGGACTATTCGAAAGTGCCGCGTCCCGCCCCAGAACGCCAACACCGTGCCCACTGCACGCCCCTTCGTGTTAGGCGCAGCCGAAAGTGGTGAAGCTTGCGTCTAACATCGCATCACTGCGTCCGACAGGGGATTCGAATCGGTGAGCCGCAGTTTTCGCCAGAAAACAGGCGCAACTCCTGATCATACATGTTGCCCTTGTTTTTTCCCCCATAAATTTTTCTGCTTAGATTAATGTATGGATATAAAAATTACTATTATTATTTAAAATATAAAGATTTTTCGGAATACATTTTCACTAAAATTTTTCTCGGGGTTTTAGATTATAAACCTGTGTATTCTGACTCCAGACATCTCATAAAGTCAACACCTGACAGCAGCTGAAACAACCTGGAAGTGACTTACAAAAGAAGAATATTGTCTTGGATAAAAAGCTGAAATATTGGGCAAAATATATAGACTGTTATTGTTACAATACTGAGGAATATGAAGTGGATCTTTACAGAGATTCAACATCTTCATGAGTTCCGTCAGAAACCTGGGAGACTCATAATTCCAAATTCTATTTCGGAAATAACTGGGAGCTGTTCCGATAAATTACTTCCTCTAGAAGCCAGATATCCTTCCCCTCCTTCTCTTGGGCTGCATTGCAATTACTGTGTTAAGGTAAGAAGGTTTAGGTTGGACCATGGGGATTTAATATCTCAGGCACTTCAATCTTGGAGAAGATCTATACTGCTGCAGTTTCTAACAAATTTCTCTAGAGACATCAAACAAGCAGGCCGGAGGCAAATCTTTTCAGTGATTTGTGACTTGTATATGCATGATTTCACTCTTAATCCATAGTGTTGCTTGTCAGGAGGAAGATGTATCTCAGAATTAGGAACCTGATGTGCAAAGATGGATAGCTACTGAGAGATCAATCTAGTGCTACTTTCCAACAAGGACAAGAGATCCAGAATGAACCCAAAAGCTCCACTCAGCTCAATAATTGACTGCCGTCTAGATGGATATTCTTTAACTGAATGCATAGCATATAGGCTGTAATGTCCTGTGAATTATTTTCTGGAGAAATCAATCCTTGTATTGCCTAATGCAGAATAAATATCTTATAAAGAATACTTGTAATGTGTTACACCTTTCTAACAAAGGCCTTTTAAAATGTTAAATTAAAGGGTTGTTCCATCAAAGTCTGGTAGGTATGGACTGAACTCCCATAGAACAGAATAGAGAGTTGGGCACCAAGCCCTACCAGCTCTCCATTCTCAATAGATACTTTTGGCAGCCTGTTTCCATGATAGGTGCGGGTTGCAGTGGTGGGACCAGCACTTATCAGACTCTGATGACATTTACTCTCGACATGACATTGATATGACATTCTAAGACTGTAATTTTTCATGGGCTTCAACGATCAAAGATAAATTTGAAACCAGCGAATCTTTCTGTTTAAAAAAAAATCACCTTTATTCCCATCCGTAGACACAGGGGGTACAGGGGATCTGACCTACGCGTTTTCGGGCGTTTATATTTTTGCCCTTGTTCACGGTACCGGTGAACAAGGGCAAAAATATAAACTCCCGAAACACGTAGGTCCTTGACCCCCTGTACCCCCTGTGTCTACGGTTTAAAATAAAGGTGATATTTTTTAAACAGAAGTTTGGGCTGGTTTCAAATTTATCTTTGATCGCTGAAGCATATGTTTGGCTTGGGAACTGGGACCAGAAACCGTGCGAGCAACTGCTGTGTACTCCACCAAAGCAGCGAAGCAGGTGCAAAGGATACAACACAAAGTAAGGGTTTGAGCACGTTTTTTTTACATATATATATATGTGACTGTTTAAAGTAATTTTTCATGTGTTATCTTAGAGCAGATTGACATCTAAGAGGGGGTTCTTCTTCTCAGGACCTACCCTCTAAGAGCCATAACTAAAAGCCACCAAGTATTAGCAGCTCCCACTCTGGCAAACCTAGCCTGTCAGTGTATTACAGATTACACATACATCCATTAACTTAAATTGCCAATGTGCAAATACTACATTTAAGATGTATCAGATGCTACCAACAAAATTAATGGCTGGTTGATCATCTTTCTGATTTCCAGACCCAACAGCCAGATCTGCGTCACTCAACTGATCGCCAACACAACTTATTCCATAAGTAGTTTTCTTGTTCCCCAACAGCCCATTTGGCTTCAGTTCTGGACACAGGAAATGGAGAGATGGCCAGCAATCAGGTCACAATTTTAAGGTTGCATTCTCATGGTCATAATATGGCACGATGAGGAAGCCATATGTCTTGTGCTAAACATGGAATTAGATCCTGACGGATGACCATAGAATGAACATTGTTCTTACACTTGTCTACAAATATAGATAACACATTGCCTTGGAGGCACAATATTCTGATCATTTAATGACTTTTTATATTTTAATAGTACAGTATAATTCCAGCAATTGAATATGGGTGTATATGTGTTTTTTTTTCCGATTCTGTATTTTAACCGTATCTCCAATTTCAAGTTGACAACATTGATAAAACCATTATTTCTGTATTAAGCAATATACCACTTTCTCAAAAAAGATTATTTCATGTCAAAAATATTTTATCCTTCAGGCAGACAGGCTTTATTGAATTAGGTGGCAATAGCTGAGAGGCCATACCGTCATAATTTGGAAAATGCTTTGCTTTTGGGAGCCAGTTTTGATAAGCTGAGCTAAAAACAACTTCAAAATATAGTGATTAATCTTGGCTTTAAAAATATTGCTCATAGATTTAACTGTCTTCTCCAGTGACATTGTGGACAGGTTTTCCTTGTACATACGATACTACTGTCAAGTACTCTGACCTCTCTGGCTCCTTGTTTCCACACTTTTATTAGGATTTATGGTGCAATGTGTTGCATATACTAGTTCATATTTTTTGTACAATATATTGCCTTACTTCTGGTGCTTTATCACATCATGAGATCATGGATGTGTTCTTGCCAGTTACCAAGATAACATACTGTGTAAGTTAATGAAATTTCCAAAAATTTAGACTCTTTTCATCTGAGGAACAGATAAAAAAAAGATTTATAATATGTCCTGATGATGCAAAAGTAGGGAGTATGTCTGAATCCACTTAGTAGTCCCTAAACTGTACATTTTAAAGGGGTTGTACCAACATTAAATACATAGCAATTGCATAGATCAGAAATAACAAATATTGACTCTCTTTTACATGTTCAGCAAATAAAACAAAATCATTCAAAAATAAAAATTAATTATACTTACCTACAGGTCCCCCGCCACTACTGCTCCAGAGCTCGCCTGAAATCTGCTCCTCTTGACTTCTCAGTCCTCGTTCCAACACGAAGGAGAAGCTCGTGCTCCATTATAAGGATTAGAACCTGAAACTAAAGAGAAGCAGAACATCAGGGAGTCCTGGAGCAGCAGCAATGGGGAACATGTAGTATAATTGTTTTTTTATTTTTTTATCCACCCTTGCCCATTGAAAAATAATTGTTATTTTCTGAACAACCCCTTAAAGGTCATAATCAGCTCTAATTTTCTTAAAAATTCCATTTTAAATGCTTCTGTTTTGAAAATTAATAATATCCCAAGCAAGACTCTATTTCACTCTTGCTAACACACATCTGATCTTACAGGTTCTAAGGCCAGGGTCCCACAGTGTAGAAGCTGTCAATGGCCATATGAGATTGTTGTTGAGATTGTTGCCATATGAGATTGTCACTGTTTCTCTGGCAGTCTTGTACAGCCACTGGAGGTTTTCTCTGCATGTAGCTTCTTCACTGTGGAACCATGGCCCTGGTCATAGCTTTAACTAAGGACCAGTCTGGTCAGAAACGCTTTATCCAGAGTTCATTGAGATCTTGTTTTGGAATATTTTCTTATGCATTATATTTAAAATAATGTTCTGAATAAATATATTTTTTTCAATGAACCAATAAAAATGTATTTTTAAAAAAAGGGACATTAAAAGAGTAACCATTGCTACTGCAATTCAGAGGGTTGCTTTGTAACTTTTGCACTAGAGAGTAAGTTGGCTATAAATCTCTTGAGTGTTTGAATTAATAATGTTCGCCATTTACATGCTGTGAAGAGTTATGGCCTTTATTTACTTAGTATGATGCCGTTTGATGTCTAGAGTGTATAGCAATACCCACAAATCGAAAAACTGGGCCAATACAACAATACATAACAAACAAAAGGTTTTGCTTTTGTGAAACGCGCGGTGGGTATTTCAGTGTGCTGTTGGTCTGTATTTCCCTTTTATTATTCTATTGTTGATTTGTTTCTTACTTTGAAATATATTATCTTGAAAAAGTATATGTGTGTTTATCCTTGTCACTTTCTAGGGATATGTGCCTTATTATATATATATATATATATATATATATATATATATATATATAATATTATAATGAGCGTACACGGGACTGGGATCACAACATAAATCCATCAGGCATCGAGACAAAGGCAGTAGGGTTCAAACGGTTCTTTCTGTATGTTTGTTTGTAGAAACAAAATGTATTGCAATAACAGGCACAGCAGGGATAGGGAACAAAACAAAACCCTCGCTTGTCTGAGCACTTACTATACAGGCATAGTTCCCTCACCACATCCTTGGTAGCAACGTGGATTTGGTGCAGCAGACACTGGCCTCCTCCAGTGTGAGCTTCTCCAACCCCAATGGTAGACTAGAGTTGCAGCCACACCCAGTCAGCTTACCTGCTGACGTTAAATAGGCCAGGTAAATCCTGAAGTGGGACATGGGGAGTAAGCACCCACCCTACTATATGCTTACTCCCAACGAAAAGCCGACCTGGAATAGCACACAATAAACGTGTGTCAACAGCCTGATGCCTTGACACATATTTAACTGACTCCATAACTTGGTGACATATTTCTAGACTCCTATCCGGAATCTGGCTGGGATATAGACACAAAAAGTATATATATATATATTATATATATATATTAATATATATATATATATATTAGTATATAGTATATATATATATATATATATATATATAATATATATATATATATATTATATATATCGAAACTTGTTTACACAATACTATTTTTAGTTTGTGCTTATGTATGTTACATTGGGATTTGCTCTCTATAGCATTTTCAGTACTCCAGCACCGTTATTCACTTTACTATATGTATTTTTTGATAAATTTCTCAGTATAAGACTCTTTCATGCAAATAATATTTTTGAGTAAGTGTGACTTTGGTTGGCGGTCTTTGGGTGTATAGCAATGTGCACATCCACCTGAGTTTATTGCAGGTGGACGCACATGCTCAGTTACTATCCTCACAGACAGATCTTTTATAGTGGTCCTCTGTTCTGTCATGGAGTGTGCCGCAACTACCGCTTCAGGCCGCGGCAGCCCCCACTCTGCTCCACTCTCCCCAGCCAGTTACTTACCTAGCCGCCCTTCTGCTCCTCGTCCCCACTCTGCTGAGTAGCGGCGCTTCATAAGGCGTGCGCAGCAGTTCTTCAAGATTTAAAGGGCCAGTGCCTGTAATTGGTTGATTGCAGGGTGCTGACCCTATATCTTGCTGACTCCTCCAACACTCTCTGCCAGAGTATTGGTGTTCGTTAGTGAGTTCTGAGAGAGTGTTGGAGAGAGTTTTGCCTTATCTGTGTACCGTACCTTCGCTGCACCCCGGCTGCCATTGCAGGCAAGTCAAGTCAGGGGGAGCAACCTGGTAGTTTCCAACCGCAGCATGTCCGACCTGCTTTGCAGCGGGCTCTGGTGAATACTGGAGGGTACTTCACTTCCTGGAGTGGCTTATACCATCGCTTGCGGTGGTCCAGTGAATCCACCTACATCCGTGACAGTATATTCTGGTCATGGATTCCACCAGGGTGCCTCTACCCGACATTTGGGGCGTCATGACTGCAGTGGCCCAACAGAGTCAATGCATTGATCAACTCATTGTTAGAAACTTGCTGCCTATCTCCCCGCGACTACAGCTACACCTTTGTCTGTTGTCACTCTACTTGCTATGGTTCCTGCTCCATCCGCGGGTCCACGCTACATCTGACCCTTCCGACACAGCATGACGGCAATCCGAAGGCATGTAGAGGATTCCTCAGTCAGTGCTCCATCCATATGGAAATGATGGCCCACCAATTTCCTACGGAGCGTGCCAAGGTAGCTTTGTAGTCAGCCTTTTATCTGGTGAAGTCTTGGCCTGGGATACCCCCCTTTGGGACTGGGGGGACCCTGTGACAGCAAATATTCAAGCATTTCTTCAAGCATTCCACAATGTCTTTGAGGAACCAGGGCGTATGTCTTCTGCTTCTGCAGCTCTGCTTCGCCTTTGTCAGGACGACTCTTCGGTGGGTCAGTATGTGGTACATTTCCACACACTATCTTCAGAGCTAAAATGGAACAACGAGGCCCTTGTAGCTACCTTCTGGCAAGGCGTCGCTGGGAGAATTAAGGATGAGTTAACTGATCGAGACCTTCTGTCTTCTCTGGATGATCATATCCACTTGGCTACCCGGATTGATATGCGGTTCACGGAGAGATAGCAAGAACTTTGCTCGTAATGCGAGTCCTCCCACCCACGCCACTTTCCACCCCTTGCTTTGGTAGTCAATCTGCCTCCCTTCCTCCATCAATGGTTCCTGGAGGACAAACCCATGCTAGTGGACAGAGCCAATCTGACGGTGGAAGAGCGCTCTCTGCGCCGCCAGCAGTGCCCCTGCTTCTATTGTGGCAGCGTTGAATATTTCATCAGGGATTGCCCACAGTGGCTGGGAAACTCTCGCACCTAAGCTTCATTGAAGAAGCCTCCCTAGGTGTGCATACTACCTCTCCACGCCTAACCATGCCAGCCTTGATAAGCCTCGCACCTGAGACGTCGTTTCAAGTCACTGCTTTCATCGACTCTGGGCTCTGCTTGGAACGTTATAGACGTCTCCCTTGTCTTCAAGTATCGGTTACCAGTGGTCCACTTTGAAAGGCCCTTGTTCATCTCCTCTGTTAATGGGTAATGCCTGAAAGATGTCATTCAGTTCTGTACTGTACCACTGATGCTTCAATTATGGGCTCTACATTGAGAAAAAATAGTGTTCCACGTCTGGCCCCATTCTTCCTCTGAACTCCTGCTTGTTCTTCCTTGGCTTTAGTGTCATGCTCCAGTACTTAATTGGAAAACAGGTGAAGTCACACGCTGGGGATCTGACTGTCATTTCTGTTGCCTTACCGCACCTCGCCTGGTATGTCCCATTTCGCCACTTACATCTACCAAGCCATTGACAGGTCTACCTATTCACTATCAGGACCTTGCTGACGTTTTTTTTCTGAGAAACAGGCCGAGTCTCTCCTGCCACAACGCCCTTACGACTGTGCTATAGACCTGTTGCCTGGCTGTACTACTCCCCGGGGCAGGCTCTACCCGCTATCCATTCAGGCCATGTCCACATACATTCAGGAGAATTTCCAAAAAGGCTTCATCCATAAATTTTCTTTACCCGCCGGGGCAGGCTTCTTCTTCGTGGAGAAGAAAGAAGGGTCTTTACTCCCTTGTATCGATTACCACGGGCTTAACAAAATAACTGTAAAAAACAGGTATCCTCTGCCACTGATCTCGGAGTTGTTTGAACAGCTATGGGGGCCAAGGTTTTCACAAAGCTCGATTCGCGGGGAGCCTACAATTTATATCCTATCTGCATCAGAGAGAGGGACGAGTGGAAAACCGCTTTCAACACCTGTAATAGCCACCTTGAATATCTAGTCATGCCTTTTGGGCTGTACAATACTCCGGCGGTGTTCCATAATTTCGTTAATGAAATATTTAGAGATCTCCTGTACATTTGTGTCATAGTATACCTGGACGACATCTTGGTTTTCTCTCTGGATCTTGAAACCCATCAGGCCCATGTTTGCCAAGTTCTGAGGCGTTAGTGAACACATCGATTCTACGCCAAGATTGAGAAGTTTGTCTTCGAGTAATCTAGTCTGCCATTCCTGGATTACATAGTGTCCAACAGAGATCTCCAGATGGATCCCGCCAAGTTGTCTACTGTCCTGCACTCCTGTTGTCTGCCTCCTGTGGAGCTCTGACCCGTTCAACGCTTCCTGGGCTTTGCTAACTATTACTGTCAATTTATGCCTTACTTCTCCACCATGGTAGCACCTATAGTGACTCTGACTAAAAAGAACAGCAACTCAAAACTATGGCCCCCGGAGGCTAAAGAGGCATTTAACCACCTAAGATCTGCCTTTTCTTCTGCTCCAATCTTGAGTCATCCTGGTCCAGAGAAGCCCTTCTTTCTTGAAGTTGATGCGTCTTCCATGGGGGCCGATGCGGTTATTTTCCAAAACCTTCTCCCCAGCGGAGAAGAATCATACCATTGGAGGCCACGAATTACTAACTATTAAGTTGGCTCTGGAGGAATGGCGACAACTTCTGGAGGGGACCCGTCATCCTATTAATATTTACACGGATCACATATCTACAGTCTGCTCAGCACTTGAACCCCCGGCAAGCCAAATGTTCCCTTTTTTTTGGCCCGTTTTAACTTCTTGCTTCATTTAAGGCCTATAGATTAAAACGTAAAGGCTGATGCCCTCTCAGGTGCTTTGGATATTGTGGGACTCGATCCTATGCCACAGCACATTGTACCTCCTCACTGTTTAGTTTCTGTGGCTCCCATTGACCTCCAACATGTTCCACCTGGAAGAACCTATGTACATCCAGCCCTATGCCAGTAGATCCTGAAATGGGGACATTCTTCTCAGCTGGCCAGACATCCTGGAATCCGGAAGTTCTTGTCTCTTATTTATCAGTATTATTGATGGCCAAATCTGTCTCAAGATATTAAAGACTTTGTTCTTACCTGTACTACTTGTGCTCACAAAAAGACCCCATGTCTTAAATTGGCCGGTCTCTTCCAACCTTTGCCCAGTCCTGAAAAACCCTGGAACCATGTCGCCATGGATTTCATCATGGATTTACCTTCTTCTTCTAACAATACGACCATCTGGGTTGTGACAGACCACTTCTCCAAGATGTCCCATTTTGTGCCTCTGCCCAGTAAGCCCTCTACATGGACTTCCGTTGCACATTGTCTCGGCCCGAGGTGTTCAGTTTGTGTCAAGATTCTGGCGTGCTCTGTGTAACCATTTCTGAATTCAGTTAGATTTTTCATCTGCCTATCTCCCCTGCCTATCACCCCCAGACCAATGGGCAAGTTGAGAGGGTAAATCAGGTGTTGGGGAACCACCTGCGCCATTTTGTTTCTGCCCGCCACGACATCTGGTCTGATCTTTCCTGGGCAGAGTTCACTTATAATTCTCTACCGGGGCTTCCCCCATCTATATTGTTTATGGACAACATTTCCGCCCACGCCTCCCTCTCTCCACCTTTTCTAATGTCCCTGCCATGGATGCTCAAATTCAGGATATCAATTCTGTATGGCAGGACACTCGTTAGGCCCTTCTGCTGACTTTATTCTGTAACAAGTTCCAGGTGGACAAGAGACAAAGACCTCCTCCCACCTTCAACTACTGGAGATAAGGTCTGGCTCTCGGCCAGATATGTCCAACTAAATTTGCCCAGTGTCAAGTTGGGTCTAAGGTTTCTGGGACCATTTGAAATCATCAAGCATCTCAATCCAGTGTCCTACAAGCTCTGTCTGCCTTCTACGCTACGCATCCCAAACTCCTTCCATGTCTCTCTACTCAATCCTCTTGTTATTAATTGTTTCTCCCGAAATTCCGTGTCTCCATCTCCTATGGCCAATTCTGATGACGTCTTCGAAGTCAAAGAGGTCCTTGCTGAAAAGTTGGTGTGGGGGAAGCAATTCTTTCTTATTGACTAGAAGGAGTATGGGCCCGAAGAGCATTCCTGGGAGCCAGAGTCCAATCTGTCGCCTGACTTTCTCCGCTAATTTCCCTGGAAGAAGGGAGACCTAAGGGAGGTACTGTCAAAGAGCGTGCCATGACACCTGCTCCAGCCCGCGACCACCCCCGCTCTGCTCTCCCCACCAGTTACTTATCTAGCTCTTGCTCCCCGTCCCCGCTCTGCCGAGTGCCAGTGCGCGGCAGCTCTTCAAGATTTAAAGGGCTATATCTTGCTGATTCCTCCAACACTCTCTGCCAGAGTATTGGTGTTCTTTAGTGTGGTCTGAGAGAGTGCTTGAGAGAGTTTTGCCTTATCTGTGTACTGTACCTTCCTGTTACCATTTCCTGACCACGTTGCCTTCCGCCCGTCCTGACCTTATCGCCTGTCCCTGACTATGCCTCTGTTTAATGATTCTGTACCATATTGCACCCTGGCTGCCATCGCAAGCAAGTCACGTCAGGGTTTCCGACCTGGTAGTTTCCCGCCGCAGCAAGTCCAACCTGATTTGCGGCGGGCTCTGATGAATACCAGAGTCTATGGAGACTCTGCGTGACTTGTATTATCATTTATGGTGGTCCAGTGAATCCAGCTACATTCGTGACATATTCAAAACAGGGCAGTAATAATAGCTTTCTGTCCTCCTGATCAGAGAAGGACCAGAGCCTCTGCAGTAGCATTGTAGTATAGCTGAGAAGACTAGTTTTACAGGGGAAATAAGAAAAAAATAATTTTATCAGCTGCCAGAAGAGGAAGGAGACTGATTTTCATCAGAGCCCACCCCTAGCAGCACACATTAGTATGAGAAAGGTATTTACTCTTAAAAACACTGCAAATGGCTTTATAGGGCTTCTCCCTGACTGTTTTACAGAGCCTGCTCTTCCCAGCCAGCTTCAGGCTCCCACTTCCAGTTCAGGTATTTAGAGAGACATTGGTGGTGAAGTGATCTAAACAGCGGTATATTAATGATATGCAAGTCAGCAACACCAAAAGCAATCATACGACTCATTGAACTTTCTTGGTGTTGCTTGTGGGCCTATAGACCTTACTGCAAGGAGGCTGCTCATAAGTATATCTTTCATAGACCTTTTTATTCAGGGAATCAATCAGGCTCCTCCAGCAGTCCACTCACAATCAATTAGGCTTCTTCTTTATGACCAGAGGCTAAAAACCTGTCCTAGCAGTGTTCAAGTGACACAGGTTACATTTTTTAAATAAAAGATTACTGAACAGAAACTATCAGTAAAAATAGAGGCTAAAAAGAAGGGTTTTTATGCAGATAACATTATAATAGCAGATTTGCATACAAACAGACCTGCATGGGATTCAGCATGAGTATCATTATGAGAGACTGCTGATAAGTGTAACTAGTCGCTTGAATGGGGCCCTGTTTGGTGCAATACTGATTCAACCAAACTTGTGAAAAAAAAATTTGGTACGTCTCAAACCTCAATATTTTCTCTAACCCTATTCCTTACAATACCCATAATCATTGTTTAAAGGGAACCTGTCAGGTGATTTTTGCTACCTTTTCGGAGATCAGGATGTGATAGATGGAGAGAAGGAGTGATAGATGGAGTTCTGTGACATACAGATTTATGATTTGCTTTGAATTTCTGACTAAAAAGTAGAGAAATAGAATAAAAAGTACTATTGACCCCCCTCTCATGTACAGTGGTTTACCATTAGTTCTGTACAAACAGTAATACTGGGAAAGCTGTCAATCAATACATGGGGGCAGGATTAGCAGGACTTAGCTGTTTTACCTCAATCACATCCTGCTCTTAGAAAGAGTAACATAAACCATATAATAGGTTCACTTTAAGGAGTTTTAGAGATTTAATTTACCAGTCTAACAATGCAATGCTCCTGTTGTGGTCCAACTTCTAATCTGACTGTTGTCACTTCCAGTTACTTCACCAAAGGCCCAATGTTAAGGTAAATGGAAGTGAAGTCTGACATAATATCCAACATCACTTCCATTTAGCATAATTTTGTCTTATGGTGAAATAACCAGAAGTGAAATTGGGCCTGACATCCCACATTGTTCCCAGTTGCCAAAACAATAGGGTTATGGTGAAGTAATTGGAAGTGACGCAAGATGAGATGTTGTCCCGAAAGTTAGGCCTCAGCAGAAGTGTTGTGTCGCCAGACCACTAAGTTAACTCCAAATTGTAACTTAGGGTTAGGGTTACAGTAACGGTTGATTTTTTGGGCAATTTTCACCTTCACCAATCCAAACGGAAGCACTTGGATGTGGGTCAAATTAAACTTTTGGGCCAAATCTGAAGCACAACCCTAATTATTATTATTTGAGTATTTATTTTAAAGCGCCATTGATTCCAGGGAGCTGTACATTCAAAAAGGGAGGTTACATACATACATAACATATGTCAAACAAGTACAATGATAACAGAGAATGACTTACGACTGGCACAGAGGGAGTGAGGGCCCTGCCCGCGAGGGCTTACAATCTACAGTGGAGGAGGAAAGAGACAGAAGGTGAGGGGCAGACATATTGTTGGGGTAGCACAGTGGCTGCTAGGTTATTGTAGGTTATAGGCAGTCCTGAAGAGATGGGTTTTCAGGTTGCTTTTGAACCTGGTGAAGGTGGAGGAGAGTCTGATGTGTTGGGGCAGTGAGTTCCAGAACGTGGGGGAAGCACGAGAGAAATCTTGGAGACGGTTATGTGAGGAGCTGATAAGAGGAGAGCAGAGAAGAAGGTCCTGTGAGGAGCGGAGATTGTGAGAGGGGAGATATCTGGAAAGAGTCATGAATCTACTTAATAGTCACATGTCCAGGACAGATTTCCAACCTTGGAAGTAAACAGTGAAGGTTATCTTTTCATGATTACAAGCAGACGTCTTGAATACTATAAGGAATTGATAAACAAAGTTTATTGGAATATTATAGAACTTTTTTTTACGCAATGAATAGATGTCATTTGCTAAAACTTCTTTAATTCATTGTGTAACATGTTAAATAGTATCCAAAGTGGAACATACACTGTAAAGAATTCACTAGAAAAGTAAGTGGAGTTAGAGAAAGCCGAGGATTGGATTTGGCATTTTAAGGTTCTTCTGTAGCCTTCAGAATTCATGTTAATCTGTTTGCTAATGTGCTCCTACCTTACCTACATAGTCTTACCCTGCATGACTATATGACATTGTTTACTTGCATCTGTTAAATTATTATTTCTTACATTAAAAGGTCATTAAGCCATAGAAAGCATAAACACCCAGTTTCCCTTCAGTACAGTATGTGAATGTTACTACCTTATCCTTAATTTAATCACCAAAGTAATTTATCTCTTGAGAGTCTCATTTTCATCCAAGTGCAATTATATTTCACAGTATGCATGTTGATTAGGCAGAAACACAGAAATAATTCATCAGAATATTACAAAAATAATTAATCATCGATATACACGGGGAAAAAAGAAATTACAATTCTCCCTGTTCTATTAAATAATTAAGCACTTTAATTCTGAAATGATGTATGTTTAATGGAAAGCATGAGATAATTTGTCATATATATATATATATATATATATATATATATATATATATATATATATATATATACACACACACATATATATACACAACACACACACACATATATATACACACACACACACACACACATATATATATTAAAATCAGTGTTAGGGACCCCCAGTCCCACAAGGTTTTCACAGCCTGCGTGTCTACCCGACCCTAAGTGGTTGGCGACAACTGGTCGACATTCCCTACCCTGAATATGTGCAAACACTTTACAGACAAGATAGACAGACAGTGTGGAAGGGTCAAGCAAAAATGGTTCAGAACTTGAGAAAGCAGAAAGGTACAGAACCGGCAGGCAAAAAGTCAACGAGGTTGGCACAAGGTCAGAATTCAAGAAAATCCACAATGTATACCAAGCGCACCAGCTCAAGCAAAGGCTGTAACCGGCAACCCAAGAACAGAAGTGATCTACTTAAGGAATATCAGAGTCCCGGTCCAAGCCGTGATTGGACCAGTCCTCTGACACCAAGACCACACAGAATACAGACAAACAGGTCAGACAGGTGAGTGGTGCAAGCAGCTGTCACTCGCCAAACAGAAAGATCTGCAGCTCTCAGAGTACCAGATGGGTGTGGCAAGACTGTCTATCACACATAGACAGAACATAATAAGACCGTGTTCAGACAGCGCAAAGAACATGCACAGGACAATGACAAATCATGGTCCAAAGCGCAGCCTCTGCCGCTCCTTATGGACTGAGGACCATGCTGCCACCTGAATAGGCAAGGTCATTACAATCAAGCTGTAACCTCCCAATTGTGCCATACTTCTATTTGTTTATTGCACCTATTGATGGCGGTTCACATTTAATGGATTAATAGTACATAGCAGGGTAATCTACTTAGATAATGCACAGAGGGCATACGTACTATTATCTTTACCACATACATTATTGTCCATCTAATTTGCTACATTTTTACTGAACTTTTTTTTTCATGAGTGAATTACTGGCCATCAATTCTCCAGCACAAAATACAATAGAACACAGAAGGCACAAACTCTGAACTCAGGAAACACCTAAAATACATTTCTACTATCCTCCGTATATGCATAAAATTGAGCTCCGAAATGGTTTTCTCACTAGAAAGATTAACTTTTAACACGTAGGGACAGTTAATTGAAGACTTTTTGCCAAATATCTCAGTTTTTTTATTTTACGTTAGTCAACACAATAGAGGATAATCAACACAATAGAGGATAATCAACACAATAGAGGATAATATGTTATTACAAAGGGATCTGGATAAGTTGGAGGCCTGGGCAGGGAAATGGCAGATGAGGTTTAACACTGATAAATGCAAGGTTATGCACATGGGGAAGAGAAATCCATTACATGATTACATGTTAAATGGAAAAACACTGGGTAAAAGTGACATGGAGAAGGACTTGGGAATCCTGGTGGACAGTAAACTTAATTGTAGCAGCCAGTGTCAGGCAGCAGCAGCCAAAGCAAATAGAATCATGGGGTGCATTAAAAGGGGTATAGATGCACATGATGAGAACATTATTCTCCCATTATACAAGTCACTGGTTTGACCACACAATGCAATATTGTGTACAGTTTTAGGCACCCGTGCACAGGAAAAGGACATTGTAGAGCTTGAACAGGTACAAAGGCGGGCAACAAAAAAATAAAAGGACTGGGTGGACTACAGTACACAGAAAGATTGGCAAGATTAGGGTTATTTAGTTTAGAGAAAAGAAGGCTTCGGGGGGACATAATAAATATGTTTAAATACATCAAAGGTCAATATAGAGATCTCTCCCAAGATTTATTTATACACAGGGCTGTATCTAGAACAAGGGGGCATCCTTTACGTCTTGAGGAACGAAAGTTTCTACATAAACATAGAAAGGGATTCTTTACTGTAAGAGTAGTGAGACTATGGAATTCTCTGCCAGAGGGACTTGTCATGGTGAACTCAATAACCGAGTTCAAAAAGGGTTTGGATGCATTTCTGGAGCGTAATAATATAACAAGTTATAGTGTGATCGAAGGATTCAGGAGGAGGGGTCATTGATCCAGGGATTTTTTTGCCAGATTTGAGTCAGGAAGGAATTTTTCCCTAAAATGAGGACAATTGGCTTCTACCTCATTGGGGGTTTTTGCCCTCCTCTGGATCAACACCTTAGCACAACAGGCTGAACTAGATGGACGACTTGTCTTTTTTTAGCCTTACAAACTATGAAACTATGATATAAGATAAGAGAGATCTTATTTGTTCTGAATGCACACGGGTGTCTCTGACTACAATCATAATCCTGACTAGACAGAGAATAGGGAGTGACATCACCATGGAGTTGATTCTTTATCTCTAACAAGATTATCTTTTGTTTACAGATAAGCGATTGTTTTTACTCCTCAGAACACTAGTAGCTTTGTTTACTAAAGTTTAATTCTCCTGCACTAGCGTCTTTGTAATGTCTCAGCTAGTTACAGAAAAACTAAATACGCTAACTACCGATATACAACTACCCACAGCCTTGCGAGACAGAGGATGATATGTTGCTTGTGACTCAGCAAAATAGCATGGTGAGAAACGTTCTTTAAATGAACATTTTGATCAAATTGCATATGCCTACCTAAAGCCTCAAGAAAATCTCCTCAGGTGAGTCCCATACATTCGGGGCAACAGGCTCTGTTCACATTGGAGGACATGGAGCAGGAATATGGGTTAAACAGTAAATTAGTAGAATAGTAACGGAAGTAATGGTATGGGAGGAATATCCAGTCAACACAAATAAACTTGTAATAGCACATAAATCTGCAAGAAGAACTGCTGTTAGACTTAAAAAATAAAAATAAAAATACATATAGAAAAAATCTTTTTATTAACTCCACCCACAAGTGTTGGATTGGATTGAGGTGTGGGGACTGTAGAGGTCAATCCAGCAACTCTACTTCATTGTCATTGAACCATTTCTTCACCAACCTTGTCTGCTTCGGGTCGTTGTCCTGCTGGAACACTATGTCGCCTTTTTCGTACCCATAGTACTCATGTGTATGAAGTAACTCATCTTGTAGAATACTCACATATAGCTCAGCATTGAGACCACCATTGTTTCACAGTCTTTGCCTGTGAAACAAGCCCATGTAGTCAGGCTTCCTCTACCGAATTTGACAGTTTCTTTAATTTCTCGATCCATTTAGGCACCTTTTCCCTTGATTTTTCCAGACTCATTTGCACACATAAGAGTCCAGTCTACTGACTTTCATCTCATTGCTCCAAAGCACTGTTTCCAATCTTCGACTGTCCACATTTCAAGCCGAAGCTTCTTATGACGTTATTGAAGTCAAGGCTACTTCACCTTTTTTCGAGCCACCATTTCAGACTTGAGTGATTGCATTGCACAGTGCTTGAATGGATGTCTGTGTTCTCATTATTACGAAGCCTATAAGCCACCTTCACTGTCGTGTTTGGGGCACCAGAACTGATAGATAGACAAATTTATTTAATATTCTTCCAACTTTCATGGGGTCGCATGATGCAGGTTGGCAATTTTCTTGGCCTAGAGATGCTATCACTGAGCAGGATGATGTTGTTTCTCTTTTCTTGGGAAATCTTCTTCATGGCTGATCCTCCATGAGCAAAACCATAACAATGCAGTTACGTGACAACATTTGCATAACTAAGCATAAGTTTAATAGTTGCAGGTCAAATGTATTTATCAGAAATCCAAGATGATTGTCCATAAAATGATGGTAGTCTCATGTTCAAAGCTGCAGTGAATGGTAAGAAATGGAGCCTGAAAGTCAAAAGTTAAAAAAATTGTTACCCATTTGCTTATCTATCTATATATCTATCTATCTATCTATCTATCTATATATCTATCTATCTGTCTGTCTGTTGATTTATAGCATCCTCCACCATATGGTGACGACTGACAACTGCCATCTTGGACAGTCTTAGGGGGTGTTTAGCTCTGCGGATCGCCGCTTTGGTAAGCAGAATGGCACAAATGCAACTCCAACTCCAGGGAGGTAGTTTTAAACTGGCCTCAGCCACAGGCACAGGTTATATAACACAAAACAACACAAAACAAATGAAAACCTCAGGCCACCGAGCCACTAACTCAACACACTGAGAGATCCCTCTCTACACCACGTGGTCTAGCCCTAATGTTCAGCGCCAGCAGCACTGTACTCTTCTAGTACAGTATGTTACAGGCTTCACCCAAACCTCTGGGGGCCAGAGCCTTATCTCGCTAGCTCTACTATTGCTCCCAAACTGCAGGCAGCAACCACACCCCCGAACACCTGGAGTACTGGGCTTTTTTATAGGCCTCCAACGACCTGCCAAAAGCATGTCTTGGAACATGGGGATGGCCTCCCACCCAGCACTGTGACCGTCCCGGGAAAGGCAACCTATTACTAGCCGCATAGCAGCCATACTAGCTTCATGTGTCAGTAACCTATGGTTACTGATGCTAAATGATTGCCTTCTCCCACCGAAAGCAGGTTTTCAGTGGCACATCTGCAGCAGGTCTCCTGCTGTACGCCACCTAGTGGCAGAAAACCCTGGCCACACTTCCTATTTTTCTTTTCACACTATACTATCTTTTCTAATAAAATAAATAAATTGATCAGCACTAGGGATGAGCGATATTATTGACAAAAGTTGAAATTGGCATGGTTTTTAGGCTTATCGGAGATTTCCGATCATGCAATAGTTTAGGTGACAATCTTACAGATAATCTATTACTATGACACCATTTTCAGCGTTTCCTGTCATTTTGGCGGCCAGCCAATCAGCTCCAAGGATAGAGGGGGTGAGGAGGATGTACAGCGTCACCACTTTGCGGTGTATGGATCTCATTGGCTGCAAAAATCTCGTGACCTCATTTTATCTATGCAACTGCATTTCCTGTTTGAGCTCATACTCTGTCTATCACACTTCACAGCAGGATGTATCTCTCTGCGTTTAAATCAACAGCTGTTCTAACAGCTCTGATCGATAGTCTCTTCTAAAACAAGAAACCATCCATCTACCTACAGCTTAGAATAGAGTTAGATTAGAGAATTTCACATTTTATTTAGTTAGAGAAAGTTTTAAGGATATCTACTGTTGTGTGTAGCCACAGGGCTGTGGGGAGGGGGGATAGGGGTGGCAGCAGGACAGGCTTTTGAAATGAAGGGAGATATTTTGCAGCTCAGTGTGTTCTGTGATCTTGAATTGAAAAAGCATTGTTTTTTACCACATTTTTGGCCAGCAGACCTCTGATAGGAGTTGAAATTGTCCCTGTGTTTTCAGTTCTATTGCAATCACTGCGGTGGGGAGGGGGGCGGGGGGCGGCAGGAGAAGAGGCATTTGAAAGGAAGATATTTTGCAGCTCAGTGTGTTCTGTGATCTTCAATTGACAAAGAATTGTTTTTTACCACTTTTTTGGCCAGCAGACCTCTAATAGGAGTTGAAATTGTCCCTGTGTTTTCAGTTCTATTGCAATCACTGCGTGTCAGTGTTCGCAAAAACTGGCATAACTTATCCCTATAACTTTTAAATAGTTTTGTTGAAGTCCGTGTGTCTGTTTGATGCAAAGAGCTCATTTTGTGCGGCATATTTGAAAAAATTTATCCATATTTGGGGAATATTTAAAAATTATGCCCTGTAAGGTCAGTTGGGGGGCAAAAAGGGCTGACAATTATAATCCAAAATAACATTTAAATACTCTTTTTGCATTCGTGCTCTGTTGGTGCAAAAAGCTCAGTTTTTACGCATATTGTGTTATACATATTTGATAGAAAAATTACGCTGTAGTCATGGTGCGAATGCCGCCATATAATCCATATAACATTTAAACCCTTATTGCAGTCTGTGGTCTGTTTGCGCAAAGAGCTCAGTTTACGCAATTGTGTTAAAACATATTTGATAGTAAATTACGCCTGTTTCTGAGTGGTGGCAAAAGCCGCCATATTAACCATATAATTTTTTAATACTTCTATTTAAACTCAGTGCATCTCAGTTTGGCGCTAATCGTACATTTGTACGATATTTTTTTGAAAACTATCAACGCTAGCCTACTGGGCATTTTGTAAATCTCAGGGACTGAAGGAAGAACACTGTTGATATTGTGTTACGGTTCTTCCACCAGACCGCATTTCACATATATTTGATAGAAACAATTCTGTTTCTAATTCTAGTTGGATGTTGGAAATTAGTGGGATTTAAGAATAGCTGTGATTTGCTATCTTTCAATAAGAGACTGTCAAAAACTCTTCCATACCTTTTACATTTTTATATTTCTGAACATGGAGCGAACTGCAGGTGGAAAGCGAGCAAAGAGGGGTGTAGGACATGGAGATAGAGGTACGAGAGAAGGTGCTCCTTCCAGTGCTGGCGACAACACACAAGCCAGCGGATCGTCAGTTGCAGGACCATCAGGCCTGTTATCGCTGGGGCGGTGCCCTGTGAATCTCAGTAACAAACAGCGTCGCCAATATGTTTTTCATTGGTTAATGCAACCTGCATCCAACAGTCTTACCTCCTCGTCCTCCCAGTCACAGCCACAAATGTCGTCATCATCATCGTCAACATCCGTCCAACATGAAGTGAAGGCAGCCCAAATGTCAACTCATGTACCCACCACTGTGGATAATCCATTTTCTGAAGACCTCTTTGATGACAAAATGCGGTTGGGGTCAGAAGGGTGGTCGTCAACACCTTGCAGTGCCTGACGCTTGTAGCCCGCAACTCCAGGATGCAGAATGTCAGGACGAGGAAGTCACCTGTGTTGATGATGATGATGATGATGACGACATTGCGGATCCAACGTGGTCTTTTCAGCAGAATTTGCTTGCGAGCGCTTCATCACTGGACGAGGAGGAAGAAGAGGGTAGTGTCAGTACGGGGCCCGCCCAAAAAGGGAGAGGGCGGTCGCACAAGTCCGCTGAGATTATTCCGCCAGCCACGATCAGCGGAAACACCGCTCCTCGCGTATTGCTGTAGAAAAGGTCAAAGACCTCTCAAGCCTTGGCCTTTCTCGATCAAGCCTCTGATTCAGCCAGTGATGTCATATGCCGCCTTTGCCGTAAACGCATCAGTAGAGGGAAGAATCTTAGGTGCTTAACAACCACCAACATGTTTAGTCACATGCAGCGAATGCATGAGTTGAAATGGAGGGAACACTTGGCCAAAAAAGGCCACACCGATCCCGGGCTTCCAACCAATGCCACGCCCCAGGCACTTCCAAGACCAAGCGTTCTGCAGCTGCCCATGTCTCTCAGCGTCATGATCAAGAATCAGCCTCCGCTTCAGCCTCCACCATCGCCCGAGTTCCGCCAGCACCACCAGAGACACAGCCTAACCCTTCTCCTTCCACGAGTTTGGCCAGTCTAGCAGCCAGCCTTCTATAAACCAGGTTTGGGAGCAGAATAAACACTTTAACCCAAACCATCCCAAAACCAAAAGCCTGAATGTCGGCATTGCCAGGCTTTTGGCCTTGAAAATGTTGCCTTTCTGTCTAGTGGACACAGATGGGTTCCACCACATCATGGCCCTTGCCTGCCCCCAATACCAGATGCCAAGCAGGCATTTCTTTTCCAGAAAAGCCGTCCCTGCCCTGGCCAGCCACTATCATCTAGAATCTCAAGTGCTTGGCTGGGATTTGTGTCCGCAAAGTCCATCTGACCACCGATACATGGACTAGTAAGCACGGCCAAAGCCGCTATTTCTCTGTGATAGCTCACTGGGTGAGCTGGGCGGATGTCTCTGGTGGTGACGGTGGCTCTCAGGCTCGCGCACGCTCTTTTTAAAAACCCCGGGATGGTGTAGGGTTCTTCCCCCCAAAGGTTCACTGGTGGGATCACGTGCCCAGAGAAACCAGGCCTGTTGAAATTAATCTGTCTTGGAGACCGCAACACACAGGTCAGGAGCTGTGGATGGCCTTTTTTTGCAACGAGACCGAGTGCTGGCTGGGTGACAAGAACCTTGTTACAGGCAAGGTGGTGTGCGATAATGGTCAAAATCTCCTGGCCGCCATTAAGATTGGTAAACTGGAGCACATCCCTTGCCTGGCACATGTCATGAACCTCGTCGTCCAGATATTTCTAAAGCGCTACCAGGGTTTGGACTGCCTGCTGAGGAAGGCTCGAGGTCGGAGCTCACACTTCCGCCATTCACACCCTGCTTCATCCCGGCTAGCTGTGTTACAGCATCAGCCTGGCCTCCCCGTCAACCGTCTCATTGTTGACATGGCAACACGCTGGAATTCCACCCTCCACATGCTCCAGCGATTGTGGCAGCAGCGCAGTGCCATTACGCAGTACGAAGTGACACATGGCCTGACAAGCAGCGTGCAGACCTCGGAGTGTTCAGCTACCGAGAGTGGATGCAGGTGAAAGAGCTCTGCACCATCCTTGCCAGTTTTGAAGAAGCAACCAAAATGGTCAGTGTGGACAATGTCCTTGTCAGCATGAGCATTGTGGTGATCTTAGTTCTGGAACAATCGTTGGACACTCTGAAAGAGCAGGTCCCACCAGCGATGGAGGAGGAGACGGACACAGATGCGGATACAGAGCCTTTCTCTCCATCGAATCCAGAAGGCCAGACAGTTTCACAACTTTATCGGTCTTCATTAGTTAGTGGTTCGGGATCCAGGGCTGGTGCAAGGCAGCGCCTTAGCTCTCAGGGTACAGCATCTTAGGCAAGTCAGGGCTGTGTTGAAACTGAGGCGGAGGAAGCGGAGGAGGAGGATGAGGTATTCCTGGACACCGACATTACCGATGTCCCTGCCTTGGAAAGAGGTTGGCACAGATTTGAGGCGGATGAGGAAGATGAGGAAGATCAGTTTACTAGTGCCCCTCGACCGAGAGGCTTTGGAAATCAGGGCTCCATCTCTCACATGAGTGCTTGGATGCTCCATTTCCTCCAACATGATCCTCACATTAAGGCCATCAAAATGAACAACAGTTACTGGGTGGCCACCCTCCTCGATCCCCGTCACAAAGCAAAACTCAGCACTTTCCTTTCACCCACCAAAATAGAGAGTAAAATGCATTAATTGGAGACGTGCTGATTGATCAACTGGAGACATCTGTTGCGTATGCTTCACGTTCTTCAAATGTCACTGTGGAACAACGTCAGCAACGTGACAGCAGTAGAGTGCCAAGCAGTCGCAGCGGCAGCAGCAGGCATTGTGGCAGAAGCCTAATGGGTGACCTCTGGCAATCCTTATTTACCACCTCACCAACGCATGAATGAGGCACACAAACCCAAAACACAGAGACCGGCTTAAAGATCATGGTGCACGGCTATCTGCGTCTCAACACAGATGTTTTTGGATATGTTCCGGACCCAATTGACTTCTGGTACCAAAATGGATAATGGCCCGAGCTCGCTGGCCACGCCATAGAGGTGTTGTCTTGCCCAGCAGCAAGTCATATCTAAGCAGACCTTTAGCACAACTGGAGGAGTCATTACAGACAAACGCATCTGGCTTTCCACTGATAATGTGGATCGTTTGACTTTTTATCAAGATAAATCAGGCATGGATCTCTGATGACGTCGTGGCCCCAATTGCCGAGGTCACCGATTAGTTGTCGGTCTACTTCACATTCCTCTTCAAACAGAAATGGTAATCTTGAAAAAAAAAAATTAAATCATCATTTTTTACTGCAATTTTTATTCTCAGTTCCCAAAAGGTCATTTTGCTGGTTTTGCGGTAATGCGACTGTAAAAGACACCAATTGTACAAGGTTTCATGAAAAAACCATATTCCATTTACTCACTTCATCTTTACAATTTTTCACATTGTCAATGGTTTTGGGGTCATGCTGCTGTGAAATACAGCTATACTACAGGTCCTATTATAAAAAAATGTGGTTTATAACAGACATTTGTTCTTCACAATTGTCAAGAGTGGCCAAAGGGTCATGTTTTGAATTTTATGGGGCTTGGTGCTGTCAAAAACAGGATTTGGTAGGACACTGTTAATGGACATATATTGCAAAATGACTTATTTTTGCAAGATCTTTAACATAGCTAGAAATCCCTGTAATGAGACAACCCATTTAATACAATTAAAAAAAAGAGAAACAAAGACGTGGTGGGATTCCATCCTATCTTAAAAATGTGTTTTCTAGAATTAAACTACTAAAAAAATTGCATGTACAAAATAGCTGATGCAAATATTCAAATATTCCTCTGAATTGTACAAGTGAGGCACAGGAAGACTTGACCAGATGTAGGTTATTCAGAGGACATGGAGTACGGAGCACATTCGCCACCCCAAGAACACAGACAATTTCCTCCAACACGTTGAGTAAAATGTGAAAAAGAAAGCCAAGAAAAAGGGCACCTGGGTGAAACAGGAGCGTCAGCCACCAGCATTTCCAAGTGAAGCTCAATTGGTCCGCACTCATACAGAGGGGCAAGCTCTCTCGTAGAGGCAGAAATTTCTCAAGCGCTACCCAGGTCTTTACTGTGTACTGAGGAAGGCTGGAGGTCTTAGCTCACACTTCCACTTCCGCACTCTGCTTCAGCATGACTGTTTTCGTTGCTGTGTCATAAGGGCATTTTTGCCATGTTAATAGATGACGGACATCAGCCCTGGCTCTCACCGCACCCACTGTAACTCCGTCCCTGCTAGCTGAACCTGCGTGATCCACGTTTACAATCTCATCTGCCTTGATCAGTAATGTCCTTCAACCCACTTGACAGTAGAATGCAGGACTTTAAGACAGGCCTCATTGACTTACTGGGGATATCTGTTTCGTTTGCTTTACATTCTAATGTCACAGTGGAACAATGTCACCAGTAGAATGGCAAGTACCGCTAGACGCAGCAGTATTGGAAAACTAATTGTTTTTAATATAGTTTATTTCTTATTGCGAATTTTTCTGCTGATGGTCCATAAGGGCACCGTGCACGTTTTTGGGTCATGCTGCGTTACAGGATATGGATAGTCAATGTCCATTTCACTAAAATACTGCTTCAAAGACTCCTTTTTCCGGCCATTTTTAATCTGTGAGTCATGTAGATTTAAGGGTCATGCTGCAGTACAGGACAGGTATAGTCAATGTCCAGTTCAACGAAAATGGTGGTTCAAAGACTCCTTTTTCTGGCACTTTTTAATCTGTGGGTCATGCAGGTTTAAGAGTCATGCTGCGGTACAGGATAGGTATAGTCAATGTCCAGTTCTACTAAAATTATGGTTAAAAGACACCTTTTTTAGGCACTTTTTAATCTGTGGGTCATGCGGGTTTTGGGGTCATGCTGCGGTACAGGACAGGCATAGTCAATGTCAAGTTCAACTAAAATGGTGGTTAAACGACTCCGTTTTCCGGCACTTTTTAATCTGTGGGTCATGCAGGTTTAAGGGTCATGCTGCGTTCCAGAACAGGCATAGTCAATGTCCAGTTCAACTTAAATGGTGGTTCAAAGACTACTTTCTTCCGGCACTTTTTAATCTGTGGGTCATGCAGGTTTGGGGGTCATGCTGTGATACAGGACAGGTATAGTCAATGTCCAGTTCAACTAAAATGATGGTTCAAGTAATACTGCCTTCTGGCACTTTTTAATTTGTGGGTCATGCATGTTTAAGTGTCATGCTGTGGGACAAGACAGGGATAGTGAATAGTTTGTCAGTTTTTTTTCTGTGACTCTTGTTGCCTATTTGTCTAGCCTAAGATGTAGCACGTATCCAGTTTGCTGTTGTGGATGTTAATTTCAGCTTCTCCACCCCTGTTTGGGTATAAGAATGAAGCTGCTGTACCTCTCCCACAGACTTTAATGGTCATCAGCGATAATCTGTTATCGACTATCGACTATCGGCATGATAATTGACGATATCGACTATCGATCCGACAACGATAGTTGACACAATCGCTCATCACTAATCAGCACATCCAAAAGAATTTTACAGAAAATGATGTAGGTGCACACTGATGTGGCAGCAAACAATGCAAACACAAAACGTATCAGCAGCACTCTACAAACGCTAAGAGACAGTCAAACAATGACTATATGAACTATTTCAACTATAATATTTTCACCTCACTTGGTGTCTTCTTGAGCCTTCATAGCTTGGGGGAATGAAGGCTCCAGCTACACTCTAGACTGATTAAAAACAATCTATCTATCTATCTATCTATCTATCTATCTATCTATCTATCTATCTATCTATCTATCTATCTATCTATCTATCTATCGATCTATCGATCTATCTATCTAAACAGAACTGGTAGGATTAAATGCATACATACAGTATTATGGAGGCAACCTATGCTATAGGGCCCTAGAACAATAGTTGGTCGAATCCTCTTTCATTTTGGGTAGAGAAAGCCTGTATAGAATTCACCTCTTCAGGGGAACTGCATTGTTTGCAACAAAAAGAATAATAGGGTCATAGAAAGGTGGAGAAAATAGATAACACATGAGTCCTTCCTGATTCTAACAGTCCATATTAATGCTGCATGCAACCTAGAGAAACACAACTGGGATGGTCAAGCGAATTTTGGAAACAGGTGTTGACTTACTTTTCACAGACAGCCCTAGAGATGCCAGAGCGTTGGATAGAAGTCGCTGGTGCAACCCGGTGAATAATGCTTAGATGGGGCATTCCAGTGACATGCTGGTGGGGTAATATACCACACTGCTTACACGCTTATAAATTCTTTATATACCAAACTGCTCTTTGTCTTTGAGACAAGTCCATTGGTCTTGCCTCAAAGGAACCAGCAATGGTACTTCTTACCGTATGTTTCACCCGTACACCCTAATAGATTGTAGGCTCTCGCGAGCAGGGCCCTCACACCTTGTGTCTCATTTGTACTTTTAGTGTGTAATGTCTGTATATTTACCCTTGAATTTGTAAAGTGCTGCGGAATATGTTGGCGCTATATAAATAAATATCATTATATTATTATTAATGGATAGTGAATTCTAATCAGTTCAGTCAGGAAGAACATGCATCTATCAGTAATTAAATATTTAACTTGCCAGATCAATTTGGTTTCGATCTTATAGGAATAAGCTGTATTTCAAGATGACATTACAGGAAAAGACTGAACACTTTGTCTCAGCGACAGTTGATTTTGTTGCTGTTTTCACTGACTTTAATCTTTAAACCAATTTACAAGGCAGATTTCAGGTTAATCTTATAAACCTCCAACTCTGTAAGAGATGGAATAACATAAGAAAAGCAGCAACAGTCCCCATTTTTTTTCTACTTCAATTTCTTCACATTAAAAAGTGCAAAGGTGTAACAAACTTTATACTGACATCATCACACCACAGGCCATTAATATTGATACTGTCAATTTAAGGTTTACTACAATATGTTCTGTAACATTGTACATGTCAAGCTAAAGAGGCTACATATATACTGTGTGTAAATATATATAGACATTGAGGGTGACATGAACGAAATTTGGCATGGGGATGCCAAATTTCATGCGAATAAAAAATGCATAGAATGCGCCTGATTTATGAACCCGCTGTACAGTGGGTCATAAATCAGGCACATTCCAGCCCTCGGGCAACAGTTCAGATCAGGTATACCACTTTGAAAGTTCCAACTGTAATGTGCCCAGAAATGCCGTAGCGAAGCTATAAATATGTAGTTTCACTACGGGTCTAGTGCGCCCCGCAGTGGCGTGCGGGAGATTTGAAAATGTATGAACGGGGCTGTGCCTAATATCGGGCTGTAAAGATGCCAGATATCTGGTGAAGCCCCGTTCTTACATGTTGCCCTGAATTTTTATTAATTCATGAAAGCTCTAGAGCTTGTAAACCAGTGAGGTTTCTGTGAAGCACTTTGCAAAATCTATTTTTGGCCTAAGGGTTCCCTGACTGATGAGAACTGGGTTGCATAATCTGCGACCCATAATGCCATTTTGTGTAGCCCCTAACTATCTAATCACAGAAATGTTTGACCCTTTCTGGTGGCTGCTCCCATGTATGACCCATTTCAGAGACAAGTGAAGTGGCATATAGTGCAGTAGCAGTAATGGGTAGGTGCTAATTCTGTACTGGGTGGCATCCAGAATCCCCATATAGTTTCAGAATGCAGTTATCTTAAATGTTTTTGGTAATAGTGAAATGCTCAGATGTTTCATCAATTTTTAGAAACTACAATGAGGAGTCACATTCATGCATGGTCTTTTCCTATAAATGGCACCTATTTATGGCCTATAGGTTCAATGTACCATTAATGTTTCAGAGAGTGTTAGCCCTTTCAGCTTTATTGTGGCCTTTGGATTTGATATAATCAAGTCCCCCAGAGTAAAAACTCTCTTTGTAGCTGCTCTGGCAAATGTTGAAACGTCCTGAATGGGAATTCCTGAGGCTCCAGCCACATCACATTTCCTGCCTTTGTCAAAAGTATCCATTGTGACTGTTTAGTTACATAACACGGTTGAAAAACGGCATACACTGACAAGCAAAAAGCTAACAATGTTTTGAACTTTTGACTTTCAAGCTCCATATCTCACCATCCACTACAGCTTTGAACGTGAGGCTACCATAATTTTACAGAAAATCATCTTTACTATCTCATACATCAATTTGACTTGCGACTATTTAGCATCTGCTTAGTTATGCAGATTCTTGTCATGTAACTGCATTGTTACTGTTTTTCTCCTAAAACTCTAAATCTTAATTTTTATTATTTTGTTAGTATTTTGAAACTCCACCTTTGGTTTTCAACACTGCCTGAATCCTTGTGGGCATGCTCTGGATCAGATTCAAGCATGACTCAACCAAAATCTGATCCCCGGTCTCTTCAACTCTATCCACAAGTATTCATTTAGGTAGAGATCTGGGGACTTTGGGGGCCAATCCAGCAACTCTACTTCATGGTCATTGAACCTTTCTACAAACTGAAGCCCAGAAATAAACAGCAAATTCCATATGCAGCAACACCAATGCTTTATATAGCGGTTATATTACATCCCTGTCCCACGAGTCCATGCGTCTCTTAACACCTTCCCAACATAGGACGTACTGGTATGTCCTAGCAGGAAGTGCCTTCCCTCAAATAGACATACTGGTAAGTCCTGCACATCATGCGGGCTCACAAAATAAGTCCCCCACACGATTGTGACATAGGACCTCATGCCACATCACCCGCAGCCAGAGTGCACTCAGGCCACGGAGGATTAATGCCTTAGCTACCGCAATCTATTACGATTGCTAGAGCTAAGGGAAAAACTGAAGGAGGGAGCTCCTTCTGTCTTTTCTCATGCAGCAGCAGTGATTAGAGATGGGCGAATTGATTCTAATGAAGTGGACTTCGTTTAGAATTTCAGGAAAACTTCGGTTCTGAACGAAGTCGAAGTTTGGGGTACTTCGGGTGAACGAAGTGTGCTTTTGATTGATAAAATGGCTGCGAGCACATGGCGTTACATGGGGCAAAGCACTCTGGGAGGAAGAAGGGCATAGCCTGCATGACATATGCAGAGATGAAGCCAATCAGAGACCGGCGGGATTCTGTGACGTCACCGCACTATATAATATAAGGTGCTGCCACGGCTGCTTGTAATAGCTCTTACTGAAGAACTGATTTTTATACAGCGATTTTTGGGGGGTGTCTCAGCTTGTCTCAGAGACTGCTTCTCTTAACGTTCTATTTCTGATTTTGTGGGGTATTGGATCTGAAGACCAGTGTGCATCCAGTGCAGCTGCATATACATGTTAATGCTATCTGCTCACAGCACATTGAATATCCAAGGGGGATCTAAGCCTGTTCCTGTTGTATTCATTTAAAGAAACAGCGTTTTTACAATACAAATACCACTTCATTTTTGGCTGCTCAATTCTGTTGCGCAATTTACATCCAGGGGTTAATTAAGCGTTGTTTTTCTGCTGTAGTGACTAAAATAAACCGTCTTTTTCACCGCCAAAAAAGACATTTTTCCTGTAGCATAATTCACAAGCGAAGGTTAATTACAATTTTTACTCTTGTTGTGTAGCGTACAAAAAAAACGGCATTGTAACACGCTACAAAGCTCGTAGTTTGTGGTTGCTCAATTTTTTGGCGCAATTTACATCCAGGGGTCAATTAAGCGTTGTTTTTCTGCTGTGGTGACTAAAATAAACCGTCTTTTTCACCGCCAAAAAAGACATTTTTCCTGTAGCATAATTCACAAGCAAAGGTTAATTACTATTTTTACTCTTGTGTAGCGTAAAAAACACGCCATTTTAACACGCAACAAAGCTCGTAGTTTGTGGTTGCTCAATTGTTTGGCGAATATATACATCCAGGGGTTAATTAAGCGTTGTTCTGCAGTTGTACTCAGTAAAAGAAACTTTGTTTTTCACCGCCACAGAAGAAATTCTGTAGCATAATTCATATCCGAAAGTTAATTAAGCCTGTTTGTGCTTTTAGATTCAGTAAAATACACAGAGTTTTTAAACGGCACATACAAGTCAATTTTTCCTGCCCATTTGTGGAGCGCAATTTATATCCAAGGTTTACCCAAGCTTCTTAGTGGGTTCATTTGGAGTCAAATACAAGGTGTGTATTTATCATATACAGATATCTTCATCAAACAGTGTCTGTACATTTTAGAACAAACAGTATGTCAGACAGAGAGGTGGCAGGCTCTTCACCTGCGAGTGGCAGAAACACAAACATTCCAGGCCCAGGTCCCAGCACAGCAAGGGGACGTCGCAGCAGGGGTCACTCGGTGAGGCCACAACTGCCGCTGTCATCTAGCGGCCGTGTGCTGACTAGCAACCCCCCCAGGGTTCTTGATTGGTTGACTAGGTCATCCACTTCCTCCTAAATGACATCTGACAACCACAGCCAAGAGTCGGTGGAAACGTCAGACACAACCCTTAGTTGGCATGGCCCGGGAGCGGGTCAGCGGCCCTCACCCGTCCTCAACCCGCCTCTGTCCCATCCGGTTCCCTCAACCAGAGATCTACTATGTGGTCTGGGCTCAGCGCCACTATATAGCGAGGATAAAACAATTTTGAGGAAGGCAGTCAGCAGCTACTTGGCAGCAAAGAAATGGGCCAATATCCCCTGCTTCTTGCAGTGGCGGCAAAGTATAGATGTTGAGAGTGGCATGGGAGGTCATGTTGTGAGGGGTTAGCCTCTGCATTCCAAGACTGGTGATGAGGACAGCAGTGACAATGAAACACAAATAATGATGATGTAGCCGACCGCACTTGGGAGCCGGGTGAGGCAAGGGGTTCATCACGTCAGGAGAAGAGGGCGTCAGCTTGCGCGTCAGGCAGTGGCGCAGCCAGCAAGTGGGTTGTGTGGCCGTGAGTCAGCAGGGTCCATTACAAATATCAGTGGCACTCTAAAAACTAAGTAAAACATCAAATGTATATAGGAATTTTTGAAAATGCATTACTGCTAAGGAAATATGAAAACCTGGGACTCTTGTTCACAGTTTTTGATCAAAAATGTTTAAGCTCACCTCCCAATAGCGTCAAGGGGATCCCAGTACAGGTGAGTCCCTAACCTAACATGTTTACCTCACTAGGAGCCTATTCAGACTCCAACTTCTCAAGGAGTGATAAGAACTTACTACTGAATTATCCTGCACTGGTTTAAAAGAGGTAAGCGGAGTGCACAAAGCCAATGAGGTTGCCATTCCTCAAATAGACTACATAACTTTGTTCGTCTGTGCACATCAAAGAAAATATTATGAAATACATAAGCATAGGTGCACACTGGCAAGGCAAAAACATAACATCCATACAAATATCAGTGGCACATTAAAAAAATAAGTAAAAAAATCAAAATAAAATAGGGAAATTTTTTAAAATACATTACTGCTATGGAAATAATGAAAACCTGGGACTCTTAGTTCACGTTTTTTTATCAAAAATGTTTAAGGGTCACCTCCCAATAGCGTCAAGGGGATCCCAGTACAGTTGAGTCCCTAACACTAACATTTTACCTCACTAGGAGCCTATTCAGACTCCAACTTCTCAAGGAGTGATAAGAACTTGCTACTGAATTATCCTGCACTGGTTTAAAAGAGGTATGCGGAGTGCACCAAGCCAATGAGGTTGCCATTCCTCAAATAGACTACAAAACTTTGTTAGGCTGTGCACATCCAAGAACATCTTTTGAAAAACGTAAACATAGGTGCACACTGGCAAGGCAAAAAAAAAATACATCCATTACAAATATCAGTGGCACCTAAAAAATAAGTAAAACATCAAAGGTATATAGGAATTTTTGAAAATGCATTACGGCTAAGGAAATATGAAAACCTGGGACTCTTAGTTCACAGTTTTTGATCAAAAATGTTTAAGCTCACCTCCCAATAGCGTCAAAGGGGATCCCAGTACAGGTGAGTCCCTAACACTAACAATGTTACCTCACTAGGAGCCTATTCAGACTCTAACTTTTCAAGAGTGATAAGAACTTTGCTACTGAATTATCCTGCACTGGGTTTTAAAAAAGGTAGGCAGATGCAGCAAGCCAAAGAGGTTTGCCATTCCTCAAATAGACTACAAAACTTTGTTAGCTGTGCAAAATCCAAGAACATCTTTGAAAAACGTAAACATAGGTGCACACTGGCAAGGCAATAAAAATACATCCATTACAAATATCATGGCACACTAAAAAAAAAGTAAAACATCAAAGGTATATAAAGGAATTTTTGAAAATACATTACTGCTATGGAAATATGAAAACCTGGGACTCTTAGTTCACAGTTTTGATCAAAAATGTTTAAGCTCACCTTTCCCCAAAAGCATCAAGGGGATCCCAGAAAAGGTGAGTCCCTAACACTAACATGTTACCTCACTAGGGGCCTATTCAGACTCCAACTTTCCAAGGAGTGATTTAAAAACTTGCTACTGAATTATCATGCACCGGTTTAAAAGAGGGAAGCGGAGTGCAGCAAGCCAATGAGGTTGCCATTCCTCAAATAGACTACAAAACTTTGTTAGGCTTGGCACATCCCAAAAACACTTTTGAAAAACGTAAACATAGGTGCACACTGGCAAGGCAATAAAAATACATCCATTACAAATATCAGTGGGACACTAAAAACTAAGTAAAAAAATCACAGGTATATAGGAATTTTTGAAAATGCATTCCTGCTAAGGAAATATGAAAACCTGGGACTCGTAGTTCACAGTTTTTGATCAAAAATGTTTAAGCTCACCTCCCAATAGCATCAAGGGGAACTCAGTACAGGTGAGTCCCTAACATTAACATGTTACCCCACTTGGAGCCTATTCAGACTCCAACTTCTCAAGGAGTGATAAGAACTTGCTACTGAATTATCCTGCACTGGTTTTAAAAAAGGTAGCGAGTGCAGCAACCAATGAGGTTTGCCCCTTCCTCAAAAAGACTACAAAATTTTTTTAGGCTGTGCACATCCAAGAACATATTTTGAAAAACGTAAGCATAGGTGCACACTGGCAAGGCAATAACTACATCCATATACAAATACAGTGGCACATTAAAACTAAGTAAAACATCAAAGGTATATAGGAATTTTTTAAAATGCATTACTGCTAAGGAAATATGAAAACCTGGGACTCTTATATCCAGTTTTTGATCAAAAATGTTTAAGCTCACCTCCCCAATAGCGTCAAGGGGATCTCCAGCACAGGGGAGTCCCTAACACTAACATGTTTTCCAACCTCACTAGAAGCCTATTCAGACTCCAACTTCTCAAGGAGTGATAAGAACTTGGGAACTGAATTATCCTGCACTGGTTTTAAAAGAGGTAGGTGGAGTGCAGCACGCCAATGAGGTTGCCATTCCTCAAATAGACTACAAAACTTTGTTAGGCTGTGCACATCCAAGAACATCTTTTGAAAAACGTAAGCATAGGTGCACACTGGCAAGGCAATAACATACATCCATTACAAATATCAGTGGCGCATTAAAAACTAAGTAAAACATCAAAGGTATATAGGGATTTTTGAAAATGCATTACTACTAAGGAAATATGAAAACCTGGGACTCTTAGTTCACAGTTTTTTGATCAAAAATGTTTAAGCTACCTCCCAATAGCGTCAAGGGGATCTCACACAGTGAGTCCCTAACACTAACAAAGTTACCTCACTAGAAGCCTATTCAGACTCCAACTCTCAAGGATGATAAGAACTTGCTACGAATTATCCGCACCTGGGTTTAAAAGAGGTAGGTGGAGTGCAGCACGCCAATGAGGTTGCCATTTCCCCAAATAGACTACAAAACTTTGTTTGGCTGTGCACATCCAAGAAAATCTTTGAAAACGTAAGCATAGGTCCCCACTGGCAAGGCAAAAAACATACATCCATTTACAAATATCAGTGGCACATTAAAAACTAAGTAAAACAATCAAAGGTATATAGGGATTTTTGAAAATGCATTACTACTAAGGAAATATGAAAACCTGGGACTCTTAGTTCACAGTTTTTGATCACAAATGTTTAAGCTCACCTCCCGCTATTGGTAACATGTTAGTGTTAGGGACTCACCTGTACTGGGATCCTCTTGACGCTATTGGGAGGTGAGCTTTAAAAATTTTTGATCAAAAACTGTGAACTAAGAGTCCCAGGTTTTCATATTTCCTTAGTAGTAATGCATTTTCAAAAATCCCTATATACCTTTGATGTTTTACTTAGTTTTTAATGTGCCACTGATATTTGTAATGGATGTATGTTATTGCCTTGCCAGTGTGCACCTATGCTTACGTTTTTCAAAAGATGTTCTTGGATGTGCACAGCCTAACAAAGTTTTGTGCGTCAGCAGGGTAGCAGCAGTGGGAGGTCGGGAGCCAAGTGGCCACGGGGTAAAAAACCCGTTTCGCAGGTCCGAGAAAGTAGCGGCACAGGGGCTCAGCAAGGCAGCGGCGGTAGTATCACTCAGTGCGGAGCGCTGGCGGTAAAATCCGATATTCGGTGGTGTGCAGTTTTGCTAAGACACCGGAGAGCCGAAATGGGTATAAGAGAATCTGTGGGCAGAAAGTAAGTGTGGCCAGGAGCTAACGTTGGCACCACGGCTCTGCGTCAACACATGCATTTTCACCATCCGGGGGCCGGGGAGAAACCTGGCTCAGATGTGGTGGTTCCGTCCTGCCGCCGCAGCAACAGCAGCAGCAGCGCCCAGTGGCACCATGCCATTGGCAGCCAGTCAAGACTCCACCAGCTCTGCAGAAGGGGGCCCGTTTCTCTTTGACATCATCTCCCGGTCCAGATGCTCCTGCTCCTCGCTACTCAAAGGCGCCAGCAGTCGTTCAGCGAGGCGAATGCAAAGAGACAACAGTATGCGTCCAACCATCCTAAAGTGCAGCAGCTGACCGTGCTCCTGTCCAAGTTGTTGGAACTGCAGTCCCTCCCTTTCCAAATAGTGGACTCTGCACCGTTCAGAGAACTAAAAGGCTTGTGCCGACCGAGATGGAGAGTTTTCCCAAACCATAATTTCTTTTCCAAAAAGGCAGTACCAGCACTTCATAAATATGTAGAACAGAAGGTGGGGCCAGTCCTTGAGCAAAACGGATTGTTCCAACCTACACGGCAGCGCAGACGCCTGAACTGTAACTACGGTCAGGGCCATTACATGTCCTTTACGGCCCACGGGGAATGGCTTCCGCCTAGGCACACCAACAATTTGGACAGAGACGACGCTTTCCTCCTCCACTTGCAAACTTGGGGCTCCGCGCATTGTCCGCCCCCTCCTCCCCCACCCCACTCAGCCTCCACAAGTCCCCCAACATACCAAAATGTAGGCCAGGGGTGTCACGCAGTTTTACACCTGCTTGCCTCCGAAGAATCACACGGGGGAGGAAATTTCCACGTCTCAGCAAGAAATCGATGTGTGGCTTTCTCCGCGCCAACGCAAATGGGAAACCATGGTGAGGGACAATGGGAGTAACATGGTGCCGCGCTGCACCGGGGGAGGGAGGGTCCATGCGCCCGCATGGCCATTGTTCAATCGGTTGTGAAAAGGTTTCCTGAAGTCTTCCACCATTTTTCAGAAATTCTAAAAAATGGCAAGGAAACTTGCATGCACTTTATCCATTCCTACAAAGCCGGGAAACACCCTCCTATTTTGCACGGCAGAACGGCCCCCCCCAAACACCCTGATATGCATTTTTCCCCACCCGTTGGAATTCCAGCCTGCACATTTTTGGAAACCGACTTATGAAAAAAAAAGGGCCCATTAACTTTTTTTTGATACCAGGCGGACAGAGTACTTCCTGTTAATTGATGCAGCCGGGGCACTCATGCGTACACCTCCCTTTTTGGGTTGAGGCCATTTGGGGAGGCTCGGGATGAAAACGTCATTCCACTGCTTCATTCCGGAACAATGCTAAAAATTTTGTCTGGGCAGGGGACGGGAGATGGGGCGACTACATCGCGGGGCCCATAGTCCGGTGGGGACTGAAATGGAGAGGGGGAGGAGGACATTGGAGCGAAGCATTGTCTGGGGAAATGAGGGATTTTCTAAACCCCGGTGACAAGAGAGGAGGACATGAGCAGCGGAGAGGTAATGGAGATAGGGGAAACGAGGCAGATACGGCAAGCACCCTCAGTACAAGTGGAATGGAGCAGGGAGCCCCCGAGCATTTGTGCAGATGGCCCCAGCTGCGATTTGCCTGGGTAGGGCAGCCAATAGTCGTAACCGCAGAGGGGTGACTTTTTGGCTCTCCATCCATTTTGGGCCCTGCAACCGGTCCAAAATGGGAGCCCTTTTTTCCCCGATATTGAGAGGAGGGCAAACTCAAATTCATAGGGAAATCCCCCCAAGTCAGTTGGCCCTGCCCATTGCGGCATCGCCCCCCCCGACAGGGCTGCGGGGGGGGTTTTTCAGCGCTCACGTACTACTCCGCGGGGGCTGGGGTTAAGGTGGGGGGGGGTGGAGCAGTACCATTTTTCCCTCAGCAGCAACCTAATCTGGAGTCCTGATGAGTAGCTTCCTTCACCCCCCCTAGTGAGGAGGGCATCACCAGCACAGCAGCGGACCTGGAGCAGACCCGAACCCAAAAGGGGTGGCTACTTGGACAGCATCTGCCACCCCCTTAGAAGATCCGCTGGAAACTGGGGAACCAAACTGATGTGTGGCCGCAACTCCAGTTGCAGTGGAGAATGCCTACCCGCCAAGTGGGCATCAAGCGGTGTTCAGTGCGGCGGGGGCCATCGTTACCCCAAAGGGGAACCCCCTTTCTAGGGAAATTGGGAAAGTGACCCCCTTTTTCAAGATAATCGGCGTGGAACAGCCCGATTTCCAACCACAATGCCTTAGGCTCGACTACATTTGCCAGACCCACCCCAAACTGTGAGAAAGATTCTGGTTTTAAACTACTTGCCTCAGCCCATATTTTGAGCCCGCCCCCGCCGATGCCACACATCTGCTAACAGTTTCTCCATCTGCCACCAACCATCTTTACCAGGGACTGCTATTGCCACCCACCTCCACACTCTGTCATTGTGCCACTTTTTGACCTCATGCTGCTGCTGATGTTGCTGCCGTGACCTCCACACTGTGTCATTGGGCCACTCTCTGACCTCATGCTGTTGCTCCTGCCGCCGTCATCTCCACTCTCTGTCATTGTGCCACTCTGTGGCCTACTCCAGTTTTTGCCACCTCCAGAATGTCATTGTGCCACTGTCTGACCTCATGCTGCTGCCACCGTCACCTCCACTCTCTGTCATTGTGCCACTCTGTGGCCTACTCCTGTTTTGGAGCCTACAGAATGTCATTGTGCCACTGAGAGACCTCATGCTGCTGCCGCCGTGACCTCCACACTGTGTCATTGTGCCACTCTGTGGCCTACTCCAGTTTTTGCCACCTCCAGAATGTGATTGTGCCACTGTCTGACCTCATGCTGCTGCCCTCCGTCACTCCACTCTCTGTCATTGTGCCACTCTGTGGCCTACTCCTGTTTTTGCCACCTCCTAGAATGTCATTGTGCCACTGTCTGACCTCATGCTGCTGCTGTGGCGGCTGCCATGACCTCCACACTGTGTCATTGCGCCATCTGTGGCCTACTCCTGTTTATGCCACCTCCAGAATATCATTGTGCCACTGTCTGACCTCATGCTGCTGCTGTGGCTTCTGCCGTGACCTCCACTCTCTGTCTTTGTGCCACTCTGTGGCCTACTCCTGTTTTTGCCACCTCCAGAATGTCATTGTGCCACTGTCTGACCTCATGCTGCTGCCATTGTGCCACTCTGTGGCCTATTTCTGTTTTTGCCACCTCCAAAATGTCATTGTGCCACTGTCTTACCTGAAGCTGCAGCCGCCGTCACCTCCACTCTCTGTCATTGTGCCACTCTGTGGCCTACTCCTGTTTTGCCACCTCTAGAATGTCATTGTGCCACTGTCGACCTCATGCTGCTGACTCCACACTGGTTATTGGCCACTTGTGGCCTATTCGTTTTTGACACCTCAGAATGTGATTGTGCCACTGCTGTCATGCTGCTGCCGCCGTCACCTCCACTCTCGTCATTGTGCCACTCTGTGGCCTATTCCTGTTTTTGCCACCTCCAGAATGTCATTGTGCCACTCTCTGACCTCATGCTGCCGTGGCTGCCGCCGTCACCTCCACACTCTGTCACTAATGTTGCCACCTCAGCTCTCAGCTTGTTTTTTTCCAGCTTTCGCTGGCATAACTTTATCAGGCAACATTGCTGCTTCAGTTTTTTGGTCAGTTTTGCCCTCTTAAGTGCCCAGGGAATTTTATAGTGAAGCGATTCTAAGAGCGGCAGCAGTCATCTGCATGTCATACTAAAACACAACATTGTATGAAGACCAAACCAAGCTCCCTCTGCATATTTAAGCATGGCACAACGTTCTACAGCACCCTGCAGGCTCGGTGCAGCCTGGAAATAGCTGTTTTTTAACGTGATTCGTCCCGAAGTAATTCGGAACAAAGTTATTTTTTGTCGGGAAGTTCGGCGAAGTGAGCGAATCGAATTTTGAGAAATTCGACCATCTGTAGCAGTGATCACCACTGCTTTGTGGGTACCTGAGAGCCCAGGATTGTTGTAAGAAACACTTCCGGGCTGTCTGTGGCTTCACCATGCCCTGCAATGCAAATGCAAATAACAAACTTGTGATTTTCGTTCATCCCACAGCACATAAAATGGAAATAAAACCGATCAAAAACTAATATAAGCACGAAGTTGTACAAATTAAAACATCAGTTCATCTCACAAAAAAAAAGTCCATACACAGTTCTGTATATGGAAAAATTAAAAAGTAATGAGAAGATTATATTGTTTTACACAATAAAAACACTTTACTTTTTTAAGGTGCTTGAACATAAAAAAAATATATATAAATTGGGTATTGCCGTAATTGCATTGACCCACAGAGTAAAAAGATTTTGTCATGTATACTGGTGAGTGCTGTTAAAAATAAAAGTAAAAACACTTCTAGGATTGCAGTATTTTCTTCACCCTGCCTTCCAAAAAAGGGTTTAAAACCGATCAAAAAGCCTTGCCCCCCCAATAATTATACCAATAAAAATGACCACTCATCCCTCAAAAACAAGCCCCTACACAGCTCCGTACACAGAAAATTAAAAAAGTAATGGCTCACCTACTATGGAAATGCAAAAACTTTTTTTCATTTTTAATTAGTGTTTTTATTGTTTAAAAACAGTAAAACATAAAAAAAAAATACAAATTGGGTATCACTGTAATTGTATCGACCTGTTGAGTAAAGCTAGCATGTAATTTATACCGCATGGTGATTGCTCTAAAAAATAAAAAACTCTACCAGAAATGCTGTATTTTGTTCAAAATGCCTCACAAAAACAGTAATAAAAAGTGTTCAAAGTCTCATATGCACCCCATAACGGTACCTATACAATCATCAACTCATCCCTCAAATAAAACTGCCCATAATCAGCTCCATATACGAAAAAATAAAAAACTTATGGCTAGCAGACCATGAAGACATAAAAATGCAATTTTTTATAAATGCATTTCTAATGTGTAAAAGTAATAAAACATAAACAAATTATATAAAATCTATATCATTGCAATTGTACGGACCCAAATGGCAAAGTTAACCATGTCACTTATGCTGCATAGTGAACGCTGTCAAATTGAAGCCAAAAAAACAATGGCAGAACTGTGTTTTTTTCCCCCCATTTTCATGGCCCAATACAAAAAAAATACTATGGAATACCTGTGCGCCCAAAATGCAAAGTACACCCTTAAATGAGATCCGTAAATGGGGCAACTTCTGGAAGGTTTCCCTGTTCTGGTAATTTGGGGGCTTTACAAATGCGGCAGGGCACCCACCAAAATCTGTGTTGAAAAAGCCAAATAGCGCTCCCTTCCTTTTACAGACTTCCATGCACCCAAACAGCAGTTTACACCCATATATAGGGTATTGCTGAACTTGGACAAAATTGTACAACAAATTTGGGGTGTTTTTATTCCAGGATTCCTTGTAAAATTAAACATTTTCAGCTAAAATTGCAGATTGTTGGAAAAAAACATTTTTTTTTCATTATCACCGCCTAACGTTAAATAAATTTGTGAAACACCTGTGGGGTAGATATACTCCCTCCACCTCTGGATATATTCCTTAAGGGGTATAGTTTTTAATATAAGGTCTTTTTAGTGGTGTTTATTAAGTTTTAGTACCTTAGGGCGTCTGCAAACCTGAAATGGCGTCTAAGTAAAATCGTAATGAAAATGTGCGCACTAGGGCCAGATATGGGATGTCTCTAACCTGTTCACATCTAGCATGTTTCAATGAATAATGGAAAAAAATGAAGATCTGCAAAAAAATTTAAATTTTGAAATTTTACCTCCATTTTGGTTTGATTTCTGTGAAATACCTAATGGTTTAACAAACTTCCTACACATTGTTTTCAATACTTTAAGGGTTGTAGTTTCTTAAATGTGGTTAATTATGGGGGTATCTAACATACAGGCCCCTCAAAGTCACGTCAGACAAGGACTGGTCCCTAAAAAAAACTATGTTGCAAAATTTCTTGAAAATTGGAAAAATTACTGCTAAATTTCTAAGCTCCCTAATGTTATAAAAAGACATTTAAAAAATGATGCCAACCTACAGTAGACATATAGTAGATGCTAGTTATAAACAATTTTGAATGGAATAACTATTTGTCTTACACACAGAAATTTGTGAAGTTTGAAAATAGAAAATTATTCAAAATTTTCATTATATTCTTCACAAATAAACAATCATTTTAAGGATAAAAATAGTCAAAAAGAGATTCTCACATAAAATGTCACATGTCAGATTTCAAAAGTTGGGCTTTGACAGGAAGGCCAAAACTGGCTGCGGTGGTTAGGGGTTAATGCACCCCAATATTCTACTGGCCTTAGATGCAGCTGATTGACATTACATGCTGGTCTGTAATCTATGATCCTTCTCAACAAGTGATTCTCTCAGTTTTTACTCCTAGAACATATAGGGAGACATGTATGATCGGGTTTTTCACCCTTGTCTGGCATCAAATGCACTAAAGTGAGCAGGCTACAATGTCTAATGCGCATAATGAATGTGTTAGGCACATTGTTCGTAAGAATCAACACTTTTTTAATGAGCCTAACATGTGGGGGTGTATTATTAGGCACATAAATGAATGTGGGTCGGCAAAACTAGGTACAGCTAGATTTGCTGTTAGGGAAAAAATGCCCAATATTTCTCAACTTGCACCAATACAATAATAAAAAGTAATTTATGATAATTATCAAACTATATAAAATTAAATTTAATGAAAAATATTATCATATAAAATGAACATAAAAATATATACTATCCCAAAAATATAAAAATACCTCCTATAAAATGTATTTAAAATTTATAGAAAACTAATTTTACATTGAATACAGTGGGGAAAAAAGTATTTAGTCAGCCACCAACTGTGCAAGTATTCCCACTTAAAAAGATGAGAGAGACCTGTGATTGACATCATAGGTAGACCTCAACTATGAGAGACAAAATAAGAAAACAAATCCACAAAATCACATTGTTTGATTTGGAAAGGAATTATTTGCAAATTATGGTGGAAAATAAGTATTTGGTCACCTACAAACAAGCAAGATTTCTGGCTTTCACAGACCTGTAACTTCTTCTTTAAGAGCCTCCTCTATCCTCCACACATTACCTTCATATACGACACCTGTCCACAACCTCAAACAGTCACAATCCAAGCTCCACTATGGTGAAGACCAAAGAGCTGTTGAAGGACACCAGAAACAAAATTGTAACCCTGCACCAGGCTGGGAAGACTGAATCTGCAATAGGCAAGCAACTTAGTGTGAAGAAATCAGCTGTGGGAGCAATAATTAGAAAATGGAAGACATACAAGACTGATAATCTCTCTCCATCTGGGGCTCCACGCAAGATCTCACCCCATGAGGTCAAAATGATCACGGTGAGAAAAAAATCCCAGAACCACATGGGGTGACCTAGTGAATGACCGGCAGAAAGTTGGGACCAACATAACAAAGGCTACCATCAGTAACACACTACGCCACCAGAAACTCAGATCCTACAGTGCCAGACGTGTCCCCCTGCGTAAGCCAGTACATGTCCGGGCCCGTCTGAAGTTTGCTAGAGAGCATTTGGATGATACAGAAGAGTATTGGGAGAATGTCATATGGTCAGATGAAACCAAAGTAGAACTGTTTGGTAGAAACACAACTCATCGTGTTTGGAGGAGAGAGAATGCTGAGTTGTAGCCAAAGAACACCATACCTACTGTGAAGCTTGGGTTAGGCAACATCATGCTGTGGGGAAGTTTTTCTGCAAAGGGACCAGGATTTCTCTACACTATATAGCTTGGTGTCATCTACAAAAATAGAAACAGTGCTATTAATCCCCTCCACTATATCATTAATAAATACATTAAATAAAAGAGGACCCAATACTCAGCCCTGCGGCACACCACTCATAACTGGGGACCATTCGGAGTAAGAATCATTTACCACCACTCTGAGTCCAATCCCAAGTTTTAATCTTATTACACACTGTTAGTTCTAACCCAATAAACTTTAATTTACGCAATAAACGCTTATGAGGGATAGTGTCAAACGTCTTTACGAAGTCTAAAAACACTATCCACAGCTACCTTGTGAATAAAGTTATCCTGACATATAACAAGGTGACGCCATATGAAATAATAGGGCAAACATAGTCTCTTTAGAGCTACATTTGCTCTATTTCCCATTCATATGCAGTTTGGTCGAACTTCTTTTGTATCCGGTACGTAAAGTGTGTATTGCCAAAAACTAGAGGAAAATAGTTTAAAGAAGACTATGTTTGGTCTGTTTTTTTCTATGGCTCCACCATAGTATAGGTCAGAATACTTTCTTCAAGGTATACCTGCAACAGATGTAGAAGCAAAAGGGGTAAACGTAGATAAACTCCACCCCCAAATGGGTGTTTGTGGATGAATCAGGGGCGTTTCTGGGGTGGACTTAAAATCTCCCGGATTTCTCATTGAAGAGGTTGGCAAGTCTATATTCTCAGCCGTTAGGGATAATGCAACAACCCTTGTAATAACATTCACTGTGTACAACACTGCTAATAAGAGAGATGCACATAACTGGGAAGTGTCAGCCTACTGCTTGGTGATCACTGTAATACTGCAATATGTAATATGTATATTGATATAGATAGATAAAAAGATTAGCTTTATGATGTGTGATAATGGTTCTGTTCAGAGCCTTCGTTGCAGATTTAGTAAAAAATAATGGAAAAAAATAGCGCAGCATGCAGCACTATTTTTCCTTTAAAATGATGAGCACTATGCCAAAAATTTAACAGACCCTAATATAGCCAACGTGGTCCATCTGGCACTGTTGGTGTCTATCATGTGACTGATCTGAAGAGAACCTTGATGCAGATGTGAACCAACTAGTTTTGGTGGTGACTGTAACACAAAACTTACAATGTTGTGGATCATTTATATCATATAGCTGGATGCACGGCCATGATCGACAGCACAAGGTGGTTTATTGGGCTTGTATTACAAACTTATATTCACACTGTATTACTTGTGGGAAAGAGTATATATAATACATGGGCACAAGGTCTTTTTGTAGATACATCCCTGTGCTCCCTCTCTTCTGCTACATTGCCTATTTATTTGTCTTCACTATAATTTATCACCCTTTTTAAATTTTGGAAATTTTTAAAACACATTAAAAAACAAAAAAGAAGAACAATTAATTTATTTGAAACCTATAATTACTTGGAAGTTTTGCTTCAATACAGGCATGATCTCTGTGTAAATAGCTTTTATAGCAATAGGGATTTTCAAATTTGGGCATGTCCATATTGTATGAAGAGCTAACGCATGGCAGACCTATTATGATACAATACATTAGAAGGAGATAATCATTTTGCTATTTTTTGAGTTCATAAATTGAAGAATGGGAAAACAAATACCTTCTTTGCAGATAAACTGAGAATTTTTTCTTCTTATCTGTACACTGGTATTCATTTACAGACGGGTAATTTCTTATGCTTCTGCTTTGCAATATAAAGGTAAAAATTCTTAAAAATTATTTTTTCTTGCCTTGCTTTCATCCAAATTGCCCGTCATAACCTGCCTTTAAAATTTTGTAGACGCATATGAAATGAATCCTGCAGCTTTATGAAGTATACAGTTTAACATTGCTTTTTCACACTCACATAGTCGTAAAAAAAGATTGTATCATTTTAGGACATTATCTTAAAGGGTTACATAAAAGTGGGGCCATTCTCTGTTTGGAGAAAGAAAATATTCTCTCCAGAATGTCCTACCATAGCCAGCATCTTTTTCTTTCTTTTTTTTTTAAAGGGGTTTTGCAAAATACGAGGGTTTTTACACAAAGGGGGGCCCCCATTGCAAGGGGCTTGTTTACAGGAGTTTACCTCCGTGTTAAAAAACATTTGGGTCCGCTTGGGCCCACTCTGTGGTCCCCAAGAGGATCTAACTTGCAGTGAGTTTCACTGCCGCTTGTAAACACGGAACGGGTCAATGGAGAACGCAGCTGCGTGTTTCAATAGCGCAGCGCGCTCCATCTTAAAAAAGAATTGCATGTAATTCTTTTCAAGACGGAGCACAGCTGGCTTTTGAACACGCGCTGCGTTCTATCATGTGAACTCGTCCCGGTTCAGCACAGCGAAGTGAAAAAGCATGTTAATTGTTAAAAAATTTTGGGGCCGACAGTGCGGCCCCCAAGACGGACCCCCCAAAAACCCTTGAAAAAGGGAGTGTAAACCCGTGTGAAAAGCCCAAAAAAGTAGAAAAACCCTCCTTATGTGGGGAAGGATGTAGGGCCTTTTCCCTAATAGATTGTAAAGTTTTTGCAAAGGGACCCTCACACCTCATGTTGTTTTTTACGTAGCTTTTTTACAAAGTAATGTCTGGTTTGTTTGTATTTTACCTTACTTTACGTGCTGCGGAATATGTTGGGCATATAAATAAAGAATTATTTATTATTAGAGCCCGTTTGGGTTTTTACCTCTTTAGCTTTTCTTTTTTGCTGAAAATGAATCACTTTTGGGAGGGGAAAGGATTTGGGTTGTCACCAAATAACAGTATGTTGAAAAATAATATTTTGCTTTGAAATTGGGTCAATGTCAAATTCAACCCAAATCCAAGGGATTAGATTTGGGTTGGCCCAAAAAAAATCGACACTTTCCCAAAGCCCAACCCGAAATTGGATTTAGGATTATAATTATGGTTTTCACCAGCTTTACTAGTTACCCGACACCTCAAGTCACTCCTTGCCCCCTATTTCTAGCGATGTAAACTGGAAACTATGCCATGTGTATAGCAATGACACGATTTTCACCAGAAGCAAGCCTGTACTGGGAGTGAGGATGGGGGAATGATAATTAACCTTAAAGGCCACTTAAAACCCTAACCCTAAACACAATTTAGGATTAGGGTTAGGGACAGTCTTAGAGCTAGAGAAAATGTGTTCAGGATGTTATTAGTTTGAGCCCGATGCGATTCGAACATGGCACTTTTCGAACAACACTAGATATAATTAACCAAGACATTTCTGATTCTAGGGTTAATAGGGAGGGAAAATAGATTCTTACACCGTTGTGATGCTGAAATGGGTAATCATACATGCACAGCTGCTGTATCCACATAGATACAGCATAAATGTACACTGACAGGAAGGGGTTACATACCAATTATTATTAAATGGGTTCTCTCACCCCAATGATTAGCTTTTAACATTCAGGGAAAGGTAAATGAAGACTTTACCAGATATATTGCTGTTTTGAATTTGCTTTGTTGATGAGATAAAGGAGATTTTATCTAATGCAAGGGCACACAGGTTTCTCTGCTCTCTCTCTTATCACACATTGCTCCAACTGCAGTCTGACCATGGTGACTCACTCCCTGCTAATTCTTATCTTTAGCACAGGAGCTCAGAGCTATGTAGCCTTGTGCACTACAGATTATAAACCTCCTGCACTCATGTCAGTATATCAGGATCAGCTAGGAAGAGCAGAGTTGATATCCCAATCATTGCTGTACAACCACCCACAGTCTAACCAGTAAGTGGGGGTCTGAAGCTTCCTGTGGCTCTTTGAAACAGCAGGGTGAGACAACCCCTCTTACAGCATTAGAAGTCATGCATACTCTCATTGCATTTTTTACAGCTTCCTCTCCTTTTTGGAGACTTGCTCTATAAGAATATAGGAAATATACAGGGATAGTTTCCATGATCCCTGTTACCACTCATGTATTCAGTTTCAGAAATCAAATACATAAATTTTCATTCTTTACTGATGTTGATTTGAGGACTTTGGACTTGGAACTATGGCTCTGAAGAAGCCTGCTTTTGGACTGCTTGGGCCATGAAAAGAGGGAGCTGTGCAATTATAGTCACACCTGGGGCCAAGGCACTTCTGATACAGTAAGTGCTGTAGTGACACTTGTGACATCCATTTCATCTGTGACAGCAGTGATTGTGATTTTAATACCATCAGTGTCATCCAAGTACGTAGAACAATGATAGTGTTGATCTATAGAACGTTACACCCTGAGTTGACGCTAGTAAATCTGCACTGTGCACCCTTGAGCTGGTTTCAAATAGCAATTTATATTGCCAGCAACATTTATTTATTTTCTAAAGTGCTTCTTTAAAAGAAATGTCAAGATTTGTAAACCTGTGGTTTATGTAACCACCAAGTTTTAGTACCTCAGCAGAGGAAAGGCTGTATGTGTTGCATCTGTAGACTTTGTCCACCTGTGTTATTGCTATACCATCTCCTAATATCAACTTTCATCTGCAGGGGTGACCAGTACAACCTAAACCACTTATCCCTCTTATTTGCAGATATTCTGTTTTAAAATAATGTCTTGATCGTAAAATGGCTGCTTGGGCTAGTTGTCTGGTGATTTCCCAGTCAGATGTTTTCCAGAGATTATTACATGACTTATGTAAATTTGTATTTATCGCATTTATGATGCTTCAATCTTACATGAACCTCCAACTTCAGATGTTTTATAAATTTCCTAACTAGCGCTGATGCTTTACCTTTAATTTGGGAAGGTCCATAGATATTGGGCTCTTCCTATCCTAAAAATATCATCCCGCAGCCACCCTAGTAGCAGACCATCACATTAGAGGATCCACTTCTGATGGTTAAACAGATTTTCCCAGTACCCCTGATGCATTGGGTAATAGTGAGAAGAGGTTAATGTCAGCCTTAGGGTGATAAAAACCATTGGCTGACACCAAGCCCCAGCAATAGTGATGCAGAGGCATCTGTTAGAAGCCTCCATTAATAATAATGGAATTAAATGGAGTGATTTTATTTAAATAAACACTCTACAACAGCCCTCTTTAATAATTTTTTAAAGAAAAAAAATCCAAGACTGATCCGACGTATTCCATCGCATCCAAAGTAGTCCGATAAAGAAGCCTGTAAATAAACAGAAACATTAAACACGTACAATAGCGCATCCAGAAAAGCTGGGTAACAACCAATGCCCAAAAAGTGGCACCCAGTTATTTTACTCCATGCTGAGTTTAATTTCTAATACTGGAGCTTGTTTACCTAACTTAATGACAAGTTTTAAGCCTTAGAACACTGTAACCTTGTGCACTACAGTTTCTAAATCTCCACCAGTAATCTCACTGTAACAAGAATAACTATAAGTAGCAGAGCTGTGTGCCCGTCACTGCTATAGAACCACCCACAGCATAACCAGGAAGTGTTAGTCTGAAGCTGACTGTGGCTCTGTGAAACAGCATGGTGAGACAACCCCTTTAAAACTTCCTTTCCATTCTTGCTTCAAGTTTGAAGAAGGGCCTCGCCCTGAAACATTGCTTCACAGTGATTTATTTTGCTGATGTGGAGTAAATAATGTCATGAAATGAGCTTATACTTAATAAGTTGGAGTGTTGACCTTTTCTTGTATTTTTGAAGACTACCAATGAAATGGTAGTTAAGAATGAGGCTCTGAGTCTTACTAACCTGTCAGGTGGAGTTATACTAAAAGAGAAGGTATCATCTTGTTGGTGATTCAGTTAGAGGTGTTGATTTAGATAAGGATGTGGACATGCACAGTGAATAGGTACAAAATAAATATAGTGAATACTATCAAGGTTGAATGATCTTATGGTGTATTTTGGCACCAATGATTTGTCCTAGAAAGATTTTGTTCCAGTACAATGGTAATTCTAAAAATTCACGGAGCAGTCAGACAACACAATAGGCTGTCATATTTTCAGAGGTTTTACTGATCTGCAATCAGAAAAAAACATTAACAATATAGAACAAGCTACAAAAATGGTGGAGGGTCTGAAGCCAAATAATTTATCAAGAAAGGCTTAAAAATCTTGATTTATATAGCCTGTGGGAAAGAAGGGGAAGGGATAACATGACTGATACTGTTAAATTTGTTAAAGGGTTAGATAATGTACAGAAAGTGTTTTTAATAAGAAACTACACAGAGCATGGGGGTACAACCTGAAACTAGCTGGGGGGAAAGCAATGTGAAAAAATATTATTTTACTATACATTGCTTAGAGCAGATGTGGCTGAAAAGCAGGGGCGTTGCTAGGGTCCCAAAACATCCGGGGCTCGGGCCCTTAAGTTTTTCTGAGTAGGACTGGGTTCACACGGAATTTTTTGCGTCTCATTGTGAACTGCAGATGTATTTTTACAGAGAAAAACCTTTATATGTAGGCTCAGGAGAAATATAAGTGATTACACTGCAGTTACATTTAGTGACTTACAGGAGACGACTCTGAAGAGCTGTTCTATTTCCCTTCTTCTTCTCCATTTGTCCCAGACACCATCATGACGTCTTCTATCGTCCACAACTCTTCACTGAAAAATTTACAAAACAAACATCTTAGACTCCTCATTTCATCAGCATTCCTCTACAATTTACTATCGCTATACAAAATCCCCATCTATAGTGCCCCAAATGGTAATAATTACCCCGTTGTAGGTAAATATTTGCCCCCTATAGCCAGACAGTTGCCCACTGTAGCCAGGTTGTAGCCCCCTTTAGCCAAGTAGCTGCCCCCTCTAGCCAGGTTGCTGCTCCTTCTAGCCAGGTTATTAGCCCCTCTAGCCAGGTTACTGCCCTCTGTAGTCAAGTTACTGCCCTCTGTAGCTAGGTTACTGACCCCTTTAGGCAGTAATATGCCCCCTGTAGCCAATAATATGCCCCCTTAGCCAGTAATATGCTCCTTGTAGTCAGGTTATTAGCCCCCTGTAGCCAGGTTACCCCCTTAGCCAGTAATATTCCCCCCTTAGCCAGGTAATGTGCCCCTGTCACGTACACACTCACCACACGTGACTGGGGGCCACTGTAATGGGGTAGATTTATCTCCTCTTGCGCTCACCTCTCACTCAGGTAGCGAATCAAGCATAAATTGTACCACAAGACAGCTCCAGCCTCCCAAAAAATACACGCTGCCACCACCTTCCTTCAATAATCAAAAAGAAATCAGCCAGAAGGAATCTGATTCCTAACAGATATTCTGAAAACACGTAAAAAAATGCTTAGCTCACTGCTCTAAAGCAGCTACCAAAATAAAATACACTCCTTCAAGGAAATGGATCCATGCAAAAACAAGAACTTACGTATTAAGGCTAACTTTAATTTTAAAATGATTTTCAGTGCTTACATAAACAGAATATAATAACAATGGCTATGGCATACGCATCAATCAGTTATGAAAATAAAAAGGATACACTTACAAGGTGTTTCAGCCTTCAGATTCAAGGGGTATTGGTGGAAGAAAATGGAACACAGCTCAATCTGAAATTGAACCCCAGACTATGAACACAGACTAGAGGCTGGCCTCGTGTCTTATACCTGTCCAGGTTTTCCCCTCCTCTCTCATTTTTGCCTACTCTTTTGCTGGCTGAATTTATGATGAGGTGGGCCGACACGTGATTGTCTGATGAGGGTTGTTGCTGGGGACAGATCAATGAAATGTTTATTGTGGGGGGGGGGGGGGGGTCAAAGGTGACATCTGTTAAACTTTCTGGAGGGGGATTGTTTATGCTACGTCGTAAAATCTAGGGTTATCAGATATGCACTGGGCTGTAGCCACACAGGACACTATACATGATACAGACCCATGCTATAAATTCCCTACAGGGGGGAGGTGGGGGTTGTGTCCTAAGCTACAGGAATTCTGGACTTCACAATTAAAGAAATGGTTTGATGACGAATTAAAAGACATTTAATTTTCAGTGTACTGCATCACAGCCCCCTTAGCAGGTAATATGCCCCCCTTAGCCAGTAATATGCCCCCTTAGCCAGTAATATGCCCCCTTAGCCAGTAATATGCCCCCTTAGCCAGGTTATATACTCCCTTAGCCAGGTTATATGCCCCCTTAGCCAATAATATACCCCCTTAGCCAATAATATACCCCCTTAGCCAGGATAATGCCCCCTTAGTCAGTAATATGCCCTCTTAGCCAATAATATGCCCCCTTAGCAGGTAATATGCCCTCCATAGCCATTAATATGCCCCCTTAGCCACATAATATGCCCCCTTAGCCAGTAATATGCCCCCTTAGCCACATAATATGCCCCAATAGCCACATAATATGCCCCCATAGCCACATAATATGCCCCCTTAGCCACATAATATGCCCCCTTAGCCACATAATATGCCCCCATAGCCAGTAATATGCCACCCATAGCCAGTAATATGCCCCCTTAGCCACATAATATGCCCCCTTAGCCAGTAATATGCCCCCTTAGCCACATAATATGCCCCTCTAGCCACATAATATGCCCCCCTAGCCACATAATATGCCCCCTTAGCCACATAATATGCCCCTCTAGCCACATAATATGCCCCCTTAGCCACATACTATGGCCCCATAGCCACATACTATGCCCGCTTAGCCACATACTATGCCCCCTTAGCCACATAATATGCCCCCATAGCCACATAATATGCCCCCATACCCCAATAATATGCCACCTAAGCCACATGATATGCCCCCATAGCCACATAATATGCCCCCTTAGCCACAGAATATACCGCCATGGCCAATAATATGCCCCCATAGCCACATAATATGCCACCATAGCCATTAATATGCCCCCATAGCCACATAATATGCCCCCTTACCTAATAAAAATGAAATAAAAAAAAACCTACTTACCTCAGCACGGTCCGCGCGTCCCGGTCCTGCAGCTTGAGAACGGTGTAAGCAGCGTGATGTCATCACACTACTTACACCATTTCGCGGGGCCCGAGACCTCCTGGGCCGCGCAGAGGTTGCCGGCTTAGGAGACCCAGCGTCACAGGGGGGTGATGAAAGCGGTGCATCACTCCCCCTGCGACGCTGAGGTGTATGTACAGAGCTTACCAAGCGCCGTACATACAGGGGAGAAGACAGGATGGTAACGATCCGTCCTGCCTTCTCCCCGACTCTGACTGCACGGCCGCTGTGAAATGGCCACGCAGTCAGAGAGATCGGCGGGCGCCGCAGCGGCCTGGAGCCGCAGACATTCGGGGCACAGGCAGATTTATTCGGGGCTCGTGCCCCGAATGAATCTGCCTAGCGACGCCCCTGCTGAAAAGTGAATGTTAAACTGCCTGGGATAAAGATACATCTAACCTAAGGTGAAAATACAAGTGAAAATGAAAAGGGTAGACTAAAGGGTAGTGCCACTTGGGGGGATAGGGCATCATCCAGTCTATGTATGTGTAGTGTGCACTGTTTAGGATATGTTCACACGGCTGATTTTAGCATAAAAAAACACACAGTTAATTTTCATTGATTCCTATGTAAAATAGCATTGTAGTTCACACAAGACAAAGTTTTTACGTGCGTTTTCAGGGCTTCTTTGGACGCTCTTTTGGGCACTGAAAGAGAAGCGTCATGTCAATTCTTGAAGCATTTTCAATGCTGAAAATCCCCATAGGAAAAGATGGAGAACCTCAAAACCTTGTCCAAAACCTTGGCGCTGTTTTAGATATGTTTTTTGGCGCGTTTTTGGTGTGTTTTTCGTGGGTGTTTTTGGTCTGGCTATTAATTTGTATGGGTGTTTCAGAAAGAAAACAGTGTTGGAAAACCTCATCCAAAACTTGATCTAAACCTAATCTGAATAACGCTGCAAAACCTCGACGGAAACCACAAAGAGAAAACCTGATAAAATCCTCTTCAAAACCTCGTCTGAAAACAAGGTTTTCAAAAAAGGTTTTGATGCTGGAAATTTAGGACGACATGCATGAACGTCCGCATTAGTGAAAAGCCTCCCATACGCCAGTATCAGGCGCATTGCAGAGCACCCGTGGCACTTTCTAATGTAACTGATTTGGGGGGGCATGCGGGAGGCAGGGCGCACTAGAACCGTATGAAGCGATAGACTTATAGCCTCACTACGGCATTTCTAGGTGCATTACTGCTGGAATAGGTAAACCACTTTCAGAGTGGTTTACCTGAGCCAGAAATGTCATCCTTGCGCTAGAATGTGCCTGATTTATGACCCGCAGTAGAACAAGTTCATAAATCGGGCGCATTCTATGCTATTATAATTAGAGATGGGCGAATTGATTCTAACGAAGTGGAATTTGTTTAGAATTTCAGGAAAACTTCGGTTCTGAATGAAGTCGAAGTTTGTGGTACTTCGCGGGAACGAAGCGTGCTTTTGATTGATAAAATGGCTGCGAGCACATGGCGTTACATGGGGCAAAGAACTCTGGGAGGAAGAAATAGCCTACATAACATGTGCAGAGATGAAGCCAATCAGAGACCGGCGGGATTCTGTGACGTCACCGCACTATATAAGTCCGGGCGCGATGCTGGGAGCTCATACCGCTCTCGCTGTACTGATCAGGGAAGGTGCTGCCGCGGCTGCTTGTGATAGCTGATACTAAAGAACTCATTTTTATACAGCGATTTTTGGGGGGTGTCTCAGCTTGTCTCAGAGACTGCTTCTCTTAACGTTCTAATTCTGATTTTGTGGGGTATTGGAACTGAAGACCAGTGTGCTTCCAATGCAGCTGCATACACATTTTAATGCTATCTGCTCACAGCACATTGAAAATCCAAGGGTGATCTAAGCCTGTTCCTGTTGTATTCATTTAAAGAAACAGCGTTTTTACAATCCAAATACCACTTAATTTTTGGTTGCTCATTTCTTTTGTGCAATTTACATCCAGGGATTAATTAAGCGTTGTTCTGCTGTTGTGGTCACTAAAAGAAACGTTCTTTTTTCACTGCCAAAGAAGCAAATTTGCCTGTAGCGTAATTCATAACCGAAGGTTAATTACAAGTTTTTACCGTAAAATGCATGGCATTTTAACACGCTACAACGCTGGTAATTTTTGGTTTCTCATTTCTTTTGCGCAATTTAGATTCAGGAGTTAATTAAGCGTTGTTCTGCTCAGGGGCGTAACTAGCGGGGTAGCAGGGATAGCGGTTGCTCCGGGGCCCGTGCGCTTAGGGGAGCCCGCTCCCCGGGGCAGCTGCTACCGCGTCCACTACCCCGGTAATGCCGCTCCTGGGCCCGCTGGCAGTGAACTTAACAGTTCACTGCGGGGAGCTGCAGGGCCCGGCGCATGCTGCCTCTGAACGCCCGGGCCTTCCGGCCCGAGCGTTAAGAGGCAGCGCTACCCGGAGGTAGCAGAACGAAGCACCAATCGTTCCGCTCCGCTACTTCCCCTGCCGGCGCTCTGTGATCACGTGGGCGCGAGCGGTGACGTCACATCACCGCGCCGCCCGCACTGAGCACAGAGACTTCAGGGAAGTAAGCATGACCCCGGAGCGAGCGGCGCATCGGAGATCGATGGACCGAAGGTAATTAAACTGTTTTATTATTTTATCCTACCCCAAATTCCTGGCCGTATACCCCATTATGCCTGCCGATACCCTCTATGCCTGCATAATACCCCCTATACCGCCGATACCCCACATCCAAAATGCCTGCCATATAACCTCCTATGCCAACCGTATACCCCTATGTGCCCTGAGCCGATACCTCCCTATGCCTGCCGTATAACCCCCATATGCCTGCCGTATTCCCTCCGCCCTACGCCTGCCGGTAAACCCCCATAGGCCTGCCGTAAATACCCCCTATGCCTGCGTATACCCGCATGCCTGACGTATAACCCCCTATCCTGCCGTATACCCCCCTAAGCCTCCCCGTATACCCCCATATCCTGCCACGAATACCCCCCTATGCCTACCGTATACCCCTATGCCTACCGTATACCCCTATGCCTGCCGTATACCCCCGATGTCCTGCCAGTATACCCATCAACTGCTGCCGTTTATTCCCCATATGCCTCCCGTATACCCCATATGCCTGCCGTATTCCCCCATATGCCTGCCGTATACCCCCATATGCCTGCCGTATACCCCATATGCCTGCCATATACCCCCTATGTGCCTTCGTATAAGCCCCTAAGCCCTGTTCGTATACCCCTATGCCTGTCCGTAGACCCCCCCATGGCCTGCCATATACCCCATATGCACATGCCGTATACCCACCTAAGCTACCTGTATAACCCCTAATGCCAGCCGTATACCCCCTATGCCACCGTATACCCCATATTCCGCCGTATTCCCTCCATATGCCTGCCCGTAAACCCCCATATGCCTGCCGTATACCCCATAGTGGACCTGTCGCCGTATACCCCCTATGCCTGCCGTAAACCCCCCTATGGCCTGCCAGTATACCCCCTAGAGCCCTGCCGTATACCCCCCTATGCCTGCCTGTATACCCCATATGCCTGCTGTATACCCCCATATGCCTACCGTATACCCCATATGCCTGCCGTATACCCCCATATGCCTGTCGTATATGCCCGTATGCCTGTCGCATACCCCATATGCCTGCCGTATACCCCCATATGCCTGCCGTATACCCCCAAAGCCTGCCGTATACCCCCATAAATATGCCTGCCGTGTATTTGGATATAGATTGAACCCATTATGCCTGCCAAATTCCGCCCATATGCCTGCCATACTACTCCCATATGCCATTCCGTTAACCCCCTAACCTGCCGTATATCCCCATATGCTTGCCGTAACACCCCTAATTCCTGGCCGTATAACCCCCAATGCCTGCGTATACCGCCCCTATGCCTGCCATATACCCCCGTAAGCCTTCCGTATTCCACCCTAGCCTGCCTTAAAATACCCCCCTAAGCCTTGCCCGTAAACGCCATATGCCTGCCTTATACCCCCAATGCCGAGCCCAGTATACCCCCTAAGCCTGCCGTATACCCCCTATTGCCCTGCCGTATACCCCCCTAAGCCTGGCCGTATACCCTCCCTTATGGCCTTTCCGTATACCCCCCATATGCCTTCCGTATTCCCCCCATATGCCTGCCGTATACCCCATATGGTACAATTGCTAATACCCCCTATAGCCTGCGTATACCCCCTATGCCTGTCGTATACCCCCTATGCCTGCTGTATACCCCCCCATGCCTGCCATATACCCACTATGCCTGCCGTATAACCCCCCGCTAGTGCCAGCCGTTATACCCCTTATGCCTGCCATTTTATACCCCCATATGCCTGTCGTATACGACATATGCCTGCCGTATACCCCCCATATCCTACCGGTATACCCCAATATCCTGCCGTATACCCCCATATGCCTGTCGTATATGCCCATATGCCAGTCGCATACCCCATATGCCTGCCGTATACCCCCATATGCCTGCCGTATACCCCCTAAGCCTGCCGTATACCCCCATATGCCTGCCGTATACCCCATATCCACTTCCAATATACCCCTATATGCCCATGCCGGTATACCCCATAGCCTGCCATATACCCCTATATGCCTGCCGTTACCCCCATATCCTGCCGTATCACCCTATGCCTGCCGGTATATCCCATAGGTCCTTCCTGTTATACCCCATATGACCTGCCATAATTAAAAATTTTAAATTTTAAAAAAATGTATACCCCATATCGCCTGCCTATCCCCCCAATGCTGCTGTATGAACCCCCTATGCCTGCCCATATACCCCCTACAGCCTGCCGTATAGCCACCCTAGAAGGCCCTTGCCTTATAGCCCCTAAGCCTGCAGGTAAACTGCCATAATGCCTGCCGTGATACCCCCATAAGCCTGCTGTATACCCACTAACGGCCTTGCCGTAAACCACCCAGATGCCTGCCGTATAGCCCCCCTAAGAGCCTGCCGTATACCCCCTATGCCTGCCGTATGACCCCCCTAAGACTAGGACCGTATACCCCTCACAAGCCTGCCTGTAAACCCCCCAAGCCTGGACCTGTATACCTCAAAGCCTGCCTGTATAACCCCCCGAAGCTTGCCTTTATAAACCACCCTGGGCTTGCTTTATTAATACCTCCCCTCTGTCCTGCCCTTTATACCGCCCCCCTTGGGCCCTCTGCCAGCCTGTTATAACCCCCCCCCCGCCCACCCTCCCCGGCCTGCCTAGAATCCCCCGCCCGCCTGCCTTGATAGCCTAAACCCTCCTGCCTAGATAGCCTCCCCACCTGCTATATACCACCCGAGCCTTCCTTGCAATAGCCCCGTCAGCCTGCCTTTATAGACCCCCTCAGACATGCCTATATAGCCCCCTTAAGGCGCCTATAGATAACTCTAAAGTCTGCTCCTGAATAGGCCCAATAGCTACCCGTGAAGCCTTTTCCTTCCTATATAGCCCCTATAGCCCCCTATAAGCTTCCCTACCTTTAATAGACCCGAAGCCTTCCTGTCTACTTATATGGGTGTCCCCTTAGCTACCTAAACCCTACCTATAAGGCCCCCTATAGCCCAGCCTAACCCCTGTCTACCAGTATGGCTCCCTAATAGCCTAACCTAAACATTGGCCTGCCTATATGGGCACTCAATTGGCCTACCTCTAAAACCATGCCTATTTGGTGCCCCATATATCCTATTGTAAACCTTGCCTGCTAATATGGACCCCATAATAGCCAGTGTGGGTAGTGCAGGAAAAGTCAGGATTCTAATATATTTGTGTCTAAAAGTCTCCAGGACAAGTGGTCCCGGGGAGAACGTCAATGAATGTGCGTACTGGACCGGATCAGAACAAGATGGGAAAGTCCAACGTACTTGTCAGGAGAAACGTCAACTGTGAGTCACAAATGTAACTGCACTGTAATCACTTAATATTCTGCACAGCTTTTTACAACTGGTGGTCTACCCGTATATGGTCACTGTTTGGTTTATATACAGACTGCAGAGCCTGAGTACACTGGTATATCACCACTATATGGTCACTATATGGCGGTACTATTTGGTCTTTAAGTACTGATCAGAAATAGGTAAGGGGTTATTTATTCAGTCACTATGTGTGGTGGTAATTTTTGTTGGTTATGTTCCTGCGGTATAATCAGGTCCTTATGTAATAGCGTTATTGGTAATGCAGGTCTTAGTAATAAATGGGATTTGAATTGGTAGCAGTATAGATGGAGATATGTATGGAGAGGTATAAGCCCCTTTTATTATCTTACATTATCTAACAGCATGTCCTGGTTCATGGTCGTTGGTCATGGAGGTGGCGAGGGGGGTAAGAGGCCCATCCAAAATTTGCTTTGGCGCCCTTGCTTCACTAGTTACGCCCCTGGTTCCTTGCTGGTTGTGGTCAACTAAAAGAAACGTTCTTTTTCACCGTCCAAAGAAAACAAAATTTGGCCTGTAGCATAATTTCATAACCGAAGTTAATTACATGTTTTTCTGTGTTGTGAACCCGTAAAATACACTTGCACATATTAACACGCTACAAAGCGGTAATTTTGGTTGCTCATGTTCTTTTGTGCAGTTTCATCCAGGGGTTTAATAAGCGTTTTTGTTCTGCTGTGTGGTCAACTAAAAGAAACGTGCTTTTTCCCTTTCACACCCGCCAAGAAGACCATTTCCTTAGCATAATTCCATACCGAGGTTAATAGCAAGGTTTTTCTGTTGTTGTTTACCGTAAAATACACGCCATTTTAAAACACGTTTTACAAAAGCAGGTAATTGTTGGCAGGCATATTTCTTTTGCGCAATTTACAGACCAGGGGTTAATTAATTTGTTCGTGCTGTTGTGGTCACTAAAAGAAACTTTCCTTTTTCACCTGCCAAAGAAGGGGCCCTGTAGCATAATGTTATATCCGAATGTTTATTAAGGCCTGTTGTGCTTTTAAATTCCAGTAAAAAACACAGTGTTTTTAAACGGCAACAAACAAGTAAATTTTTCCTGGCAATTTGTGGGAGCACCAATTTATATCCAAGGGTTACCTAAGCTTGTTCAGGGTTCATATGGAGTCAAATACAGGGGATGAATTTATCATATAACGATCTTCAATCAAACAGTGTCTGTACATTTTAGAACAAACAGTATGTCAGAGCAGAAGAGGTGGCGGGCTCATCACCTGCGAGTGGCAGTGGCACAAACATTCCCTGGAGCATTGCCCAGGGACGCAGCACAGCAAGGTGACATTGACAGCAGGTGTGGTCAACTCGGTGAGGGCCACAACTCCCCTGACATCTAGCGGCCGTGTGGTTGTTCAGTGCAACCCAAGGTTTCTTTAAATGGTTGACTAGATTCATCCACTTCCACCAGATGACATCTGACAACCCCACCAAGAGTCAGAGTGGTGTAACGTCCAGATCACACCCCTTAAGTTGCCCATTGGCCCGAGAGCCTGGTGCAGCGGCCCTCACCTATCCTCAACACGCCTCTGTCCCATCTGTCTCATCAGCCATGAGATCTACTATATGGTCTGGCTCAGCACCAACTATATGAGCGGAGGATGAACATATGAGGAGGTGGCAGTCAGCATCTACCTGTCACGAAGAAATGTGGCCAATATCCCCTGCTTCTGCAGTAGGGCGGCAAAGTAAAGATGTGGAAGTGTCATGGGAGGTCATTTTTGATGGGTCAGCCTCATCATACCAAGACCGTTGATGAGACAAGCAGTGATCGATGAAAACACAAATGAGGATGATGAAGTACCCGACCGCACTTGGGAAGCCGCGTGAAAGCAAGGGCTTTCATCATCGTTATGAGAAGAGGCGTCAGCTTGGCCGTCTGGCAGCGGTGGCAGCATCAACTGGGTTTATGTGGCCGTAATCAGCAGGGTAGCAGCAGTGGTGATGGTCGGGATCCAAGCGGCCCGGGGTAGAAAACCCGCTTTCGCGAGGTCCAAGAAAGTAGCGCACACAGGTGGCTCAGTCGAGGCAGCGTGAGTATAGTCACTCAGTGCGGAGCGTTGGCGGTAAAATCAAGCTACTACTACCGGAGGGAGTGACAGTTACTTTGCTAAGACAACCAGAGTGAGCCGAATATGGGCATAATGAAGATCTGTGGGCAGAACGTGAAAGCGTGGCCAGGGAGCTACACGTTGGTCCACTGCCCGCGTACAAATACATGCAGCGTCACCGATCCGGTGGCATGGGAAAACGTGGCTCAGATATGTTGGTCCATCCTGCCGCTGCAGCAAGCGCCCCAGCTTGGCAACGTCATGCCATTGCAGCCAGTCAACAGGCCTCCCACCACCTCTGCAGAAGGGAGTTGGTTTCGTCTTAGTCATCATCTCCCGGTCCAGATGCTCCTGCTCCTCTGCTACTCAATGGTGCCAGCAGTCGTTCAGCGAGGCGAAGCAAAGAGACAACAGTATGCGTCCAACCATCCTAAGGTGTTCAGAAGCGTGACCATGCTCCATGTTCAAGTTATTGGTACTATAGGTCCTCTACCTTTCCAAATTGTTGGACTCCTGCACCATTCAGATAAATAGATGGCCTTGTGCCGAGCCAAGATGGAGAGTATACCAGAGCCGTAATTTATTTTTCCAAAAAGGCAGTACCACGAGCACTTCAAAAATATGTAGAACAGAAAAGGTTGGGGCCCTCCCCTTTCTTAACGGGTTTTTTTCCAAGGTGCATGGCAGCGCGGAAAGTCAGGAGCTGAACAAAGGTTAGGGCCAGTAAAATGTCCTTTAAGGGGCCCCCTGGGTTTTAAAGGGGCTTTCCCGCCCAGGGACCAACAACTTTGACAGAAGACGGCGCTTTCCCCCCCACGTTTGTCAACAAAACCGCAGGGCCCCATGAGTCCTTTGGGGGTCGAAACCCGGAGGGGAGGAAAAACATTGAGAAAGCAATTTTTCAGGTTAAAAATTAGTGGATTTTTCTACCCAGGTACAAAAGAGGAGGGGCAAAGGGGCACTGGGGGAGGAGATGGAGAAAGAAAGACAGGCAGGTGACCCGCAACACCCGGGGGGGGGGTAAATTTGTGGAGATGGAGGCCCGGGGGCACCTCGAGTTACTTGTGCAGATGGCCCCCAGCATCTGAAATTTCCTGGCTAGTGACACCTAGTCCCCCATCCGGCAGAGGAATACCTTTTTGGGGTCTCCACCCCCTTTTTTGGACCCACGCTAAAACCCTTCCCCAAAAAGGGGGGCCTTTTTTTCCCCGCTGCTGAGAGGGACCCAAAATCAAAAAACTATAGGGGAAACCCCCGTAAATCCCCTTGGGCCCCCGCCTATGTGCACACGTCCCTCCCCCTGACGGCTGACCGGGGGTTTTTTCCCCTCCCCCCCTGTACTAAAAGCCCGCGGCTGCTGGGGAAAGGTGGGGGGGAAGGGGCCGACCGCTCCATCAGCAGCAACCTAAGCTGGGGTCATTTTAAAACACTTCCCCTTTACCCGCCTAGTGAGGAGGGCAGTCCCAGCCCGAGCAAAGACCTGGGCAGACCCGAAAACCCAAAAGGTTTGGGGGCCTACTTGGGCAGCAAATCTGCCCCCCCATTTGAAAATCCGCTGGGGAAAACTGGGGCACCAAAAACTGATGTGGGCCGCAAAAATTTCGAGTTTTTCAGTGGAAGAAGCTGGGCCCGCCCGGCCAGTGTGGGGGCCCTCAAAGGGTGTTTTTTATTTGGGGGGGGGCCATCGTTACCCCAGGGAAACCCGCCTTTTCCACGGGGGAAATTTTGGAAAGACGACCTTTTAAAAATGAAACAGGCATGGGTCCGGGCAGGATTTCCACACACCAATTTAAATTAAGGGGTCAGATTACATAAACCCATGACCCACATCCCCCCAAAATTTTAGAAAAAGATCTGGGTTTTAAACTAAACCCGCCTCAGCCAAATATTTTGATGCCCGCCAAAAACCGGCCCGAAAGCCACACATCTGCGACATTTTTTTCCATGTGCCTTTTCCACCAACATTTAAACCCGGGCGGTAAATTTCCAAACCCACCTTTCCAAAACTCCTTTTCATTGGCCCACCTATGACCCAAAGCTGCTGCGATGCTGCTGCCGGGCCTCCACAAATGTGCATTGTTCCCCTTTCCGACCTCCCTTCTGTTGCTGCCGTCACCTCCACTCTCTGTCATTGTGCCACTCTGTGGCCTACTAAATGTTTTGCCACCTCCAGAAATTTTTCATTGTGCCCCTGTCTGACCTTTATGCTGCTGCTGTGGCTGCTGCCGTAACCTCCACACTGAGTCATTGTGCCACTCTGTGGCCTACTCCTGTTTTTTCCACCTCCAGAATTTCATTGTGCCACTTTCTGACCTCATGATGCTGCTGCCGTGACCTCCACTCTCTGTCATTGTGCCACTCTGTGGCCTACTCCTGTTTTTTGCCACCTCCAGAATTTCATTGTGCCACTCTCTGACCTCATGCTGCTGCTGCCGTGACCTCCACTCTCTGTCATTGTGCCACTTTGTGGCCTACTACTGTTTTGCCACCTCCACAATGTCATTGTGCCACTGCCTGACCTCATGCTTGGCTGCTACCGTGACCTCCACACTCTGTCATTGTGCCGCTGTCTGACCTCATATGCTGTTGTGGTGTTGCCGTGACCTAGACACTCTGTCATTGTGTCACTGCTGACCTCATGCTGCTGCTGTGGCTGCTGCCGTGACCTCCACACCCCCTGTCATTGTGCAACTGTCTGACTCTGCTGTTTCTGCCGTCACCTCCACTCTCTGTCATTGTGCCACTCTGTGGCCTACTACTGTTTTGCCACCTCCAGAATGTCATTGTGCCACTGTCTGAACTCATGCTGCTGCTGTGCCTGCTGCCGTGCCCTCCACACTGTGTCATTGTGCCACTCTCTGACCTTATGCTGCTGCTGCCGTGACCTCCACTCTCTGTCTTTGTGCCACTCTGTGGCCTACTCCTGTTTTGCCACCTCCAGAATGTCATTGTGCCACTGCCTGACCTTATACTGCTGCTGTGGCTACTGCCATGACCTCCACACTGTGTCTTAGTGCCACTTTGTGGCCTACTCCTGTTTTGCCACCTCCAGAATGTCATTGTGCCACTGCCTGACCTTATACTGCTGCTGTGGCTACTGCCATGACCTCCACACTCTGTCATGGTGCCACTGTCTGACCTCATGCTGCTGCTGTGGCTGATGACGTGACCTCCACACTGTGTCATTGAGACTCTCTGTGGCCTACTCCTCATTTTGACACATCAAGAATGACATTGTGCCACTCTCTGACATCATGATGCTGTGACTGCTGCCGTCACCTCCACACTCTGTCACTGATGTTGCCACCTGAGCCCTCAGCTTGTTTTTTTCCAGCTTTCGCTGCCATGACATTATCAGGCTACATTCCCGCTTGAGTTTTTTGGTCAGTTTTGCCCTCTTAAGTGCCCAGAGAATTTTATAGTGAAGCGATTCTAAGAGCGGCGGCAGTCAAGTGCGTGTCATACTAAAACACAACATTGTATGAAGACCAAACCAAGCTCCATCTGCATAGTTAAGCATGGCACAAAGTTCTACAGCACCCTGCAGGCTCTGTGCAACCTGGAAATAGCTGTTTTTTAATGCGATTCGTCCCGAAGTAATTCGGACGAAAACAAATTTTGTCGGGAAATTCGGCGAAGTCACCGAATCGAATTTTTGAGAACTTCGCCCATCTCTAATTATAATGCGCATGAAATTTGGCGTTTAAACACAAAAATTCATACATGTCGCCCTTAGTGTCCAAATCAGCCGTGTGAACTTACCCTTATGGTGAGCACTGTTACCGTGAGCCAGGGCCAGGGCGACGGGAACGAGACTGAAGGCTACCGCCTACAGCGCCGCTTCATCCCAGGCAGAAAAGGGGCACAAAGAAGTATGGAGTGGGCTATACTTTCCATTAAGGGGGGAGGAGGCGCTTTGACACTGCGTGTCAGTGTTCCCAAAAAACTGCATAACTTATCCCTATAACTTTTAAATAGTTTTATTGAAGTCCGTGCGTCTGTTTGCCGCAAAGAGCTCAGTTGGCCGCATAGTGCGGTATACATATTTTATAGTTAATTGCGCCTGTAGTCAGTGGTGCGAAGGCCGCCATATTAATCCATATAACTTTTAAATACTCTTATTGCAGTCTGTGTGTCTGGTTTGCTCTCACCGCACCCACTGTAACTCTGATCCTGCTAGCTGAACCTGCGTGTTAATAGATGTCGAACACCAGCTCTGGCTCTCACCACACCCACTGTAACTCCGACCCTGCTAGCTGAACCTGCGTGTTAATAGATGACGGATGCCAGCCCTGGCTCTCACCCCACCCACTGTAACTCCAGCCCTGCTAGCTGAACCTGCGTGATCCATGTTTACAGCCTCACCTGCCTTGATCAGTCATTTCCTTCAACCCACTTGACTGTAGAATGCAGGATTTTCAGACAGGCCTCGTTGACCTACTGGGGACATCTGTTTCGTTTGCTTCACAGTCTAATGTCATGGTGGAACAATGTTACCAGTAGAATGGCAAGTAGCTTTAGCGGCAGCAGTATTGGAAAACTATTTTTTTTTAATATAGTTTATTTCTTATTGCTAAATTTTCTGCTGATGGTCCATAAGGGCACCTGTGCGGGTTTTAGGGTCATGCTGCGTTACAGGATATGGATAGTCAATGTCCATTTCACTAAAATCCTGCTTCATAGACTACTTTCTTCTGGCACTTTTTAATCTGTGGGTTATGCATATTTAAGGGTCATGCTGCGGTCCAGGACAGGGATAGTCAATGTCCTGTTCAACTAAAATGGTGGTTGAAAGACTTCTTTTTCCGGCACTTTTTAATCTGTGGGTCATGCATATTTAAGGGTAATGCTGCAGTCCAGGACAGTGACAGTCAATGTCCAGTTCAACTAAAATGGTGGTTCAAATAATACTGCCTTCTATCACTGGTATTCTGTGGTCATGCATATTTAGTCATGCGGGTCCAGACAATGGTCAAGTCTTGTAACTAAAATGGGGTTAAGACTCCTTTGTCTGGCACTTTTTCATCTGTGGGTCATGCAGATTTAAGGGTCATGCTGCGGTCCAGGACAGGGATAGTCAATGTCCTGTTCAACTAAAATGGTGGTTAAAAGACTCCTTTTTCCGGCACTTTTTAATCTGTGGGTCATGTAGATTTAAGGGTCATGCTGCGGTCCAGGACAGGGATAGTCAATGTCCTGTTCAACTAAAATGGTGGTTCTAATAATACTGACTTCTGGCACTTTTTAATTTGTAGGTCATGCAGGTTTAAGGGTCATGCTGTGCTACAGGACAGGGATAGTGAATGGTCTGTGACTTTTTATCTGTGACTCTTGTAGCCTAATTGTCTTGCCTAAGATGTAGCACGTATCCAGTTTACTGTTGTGGATGTTAATTCCAGCTTCTCCTCACCTGTTTGGGTGTAAGAATGAAGGTGTTGTTGCTCTCCCATAGACTTTAATGGTCATCGGCGATTACCGGCTATCAGTTATCGGCTATCGGCATGATAATTTCAAAAATCTTTTATCTATAAGATGACGATGGTCCACACAATCGCTCATCAGTAATCTTTATCCCAGGCAGTTTTACATTCACTTTTCAGCCACATCTGCTCTATGCAGTGTGTAGTAAATTAATATTTTTTCACATTGCTTTCCCCCCAGCTAGTTTCAGGTTGTACCCCCATGCTCTGTGTAATTTCTTATTAAAAACACTTTCTGTACATTATCTAACCCTTTAACAAATTTAACAGTATCAATCATGTTATCCCTTCCCCTTCTTTCCCACAGGCTATATAAATCAAGTTTTTTATGCCTTTCTTGATAAGTTTTTGTGCTTCAGACCCTCCACCATTTTTGTAGCTTGTTCTATATTGTTAATGTTTTTTCTGATTACAGATCAGTAAAACCTCTGAAAATATAACAGCCTATTGTTTTGTCTGATTCCTCCCTCAATTTTTAGAATTACCATTGTACTGGAACAAAATCTTTCTAGGACAAATCATTGGTGCCAAAATACACCATAAGATCATTCAACCTTGATAGTATTCATTATATTTATTCTATATCTATTCACTGTGCATGTCCACATCCTTACCTAAACCAACGCCTCTACTTGAGTCACCCACAAGATGACACCTTCCCTTTTAGTATAACTCCACCTGACAGGTTAGTAAGACTCAGAGACTCATTCTTAACTAGTATTTCATTGGTAGTCTTCAAAGATACAAGAAAAAGTCAACGTATTAAATATAAGCTAATATAAGCGAAATATAAGCTAATTTCATGCCTTTATTTAGTCCATATCAGCAAAAAAGCACTGTTAAACAATGTTTCATGGTGAGGCCCTTCTTTAAGCTTGTAGCAAGAATGGAAAGAAAGTAAAGGGGTTGTCTCACCATGCTGTTTCACAGAGCCACAGTCAGCTTCAGACTAACACTTCCTGGTTATGCTGTGGGTGGTTCTATAGCAGTGACGAGCACACAGCTCTGCTGCTTATAGCTATTCCTGTTACAGTGAGATTACCGGTGGAGATTTAGAAAATATAGTGCACACGGTTACAGAGTTCTAAGGGTTAAAACTTGTCATTAAGTTAGGTAAACAAACTTCGTGTTAGAGATTAAATTCAACATAGAGTCACTCACCATGTTTGAACAGCTGCCTAGAGAAATCAGATAAGAAAAATACTGGGGAGAAGAAGTCAGTAACCAAGAGAAACTTTGGTACACTAGCAGTAGATAAAATCCACTCTCCTGAACAAAGCAAAATCAAAACATCAATGTATTTTGTAATAGTCATCATTTACCTTTCCCTACATGTTAAAAGCTAATCGTTGTGGTGAGAAAACCCCTTTAACCCCTTACTGACATTGGATGTGCTTGTACATCCTAGCGGGAAGTGACTTCCCGTAAATGAACATACAGGTATGTACTTGACATCGTGTGGGCTCTCAAGCGGGGCCCGCATAATCGCACCATGGGAACAGTTGCATATTAAAACTGGCCCCATGCTGTATTGCAAGCTCCGTCTACAGGTGATTAACCCCTTAGCTGTGTCACGTTTTCTAACCGGAATGACTAGAAACGACCGGGTTTTATGGGGATCCTTGGGCCCCCCGGGGGGGGAAAAACCACGGGGTGGGTAGCCAAAGTGCAGGTCGGGATAGCCATTTTTGCTGGAATAAAACAACAGGGCACCGCGGGAAACCCGGGTAAATGTATGGCACAGCCAAAGGATTTTTCCCAGATTTGGGTTTATGACGCCGGGATGTAAAAAGGAAATTTTGCAGACGGGTACAACGGCAGGGTTCGCGGAACTGGTAAACGTACAGGATACACGTACGGGGTTTACAGCAGAAAAGGCAGAACCCAAGGGGGTTTAAAGCTTAGGGGGGAAACTAAAAAGGGGGGGGGGACAATGAACGGGACCCGAGCAAAGGTGGAATTTCCCTTTATAAAGGCGGGGGAAAGGTCACGGGGCTGGACATGGGAACGCGGGATTTTCCCAAAATTGCGTGCGTCCCGCATGCATGCTCAAGAGGGAGTTGTGTGGAACGGCCCAAAACCAAAGGAGCGGGGGGAAAAGCAATGGTGACTCGGGAACCCCCCCAAGCAAAACAGCCGCAGGACTGCCGGGAAAAGGGGGAAACGGGGTGGGGAACAAGAGCCGGGGACACTAGAGGATGCGCAGCAGCGGGGGGACACGGAGACACAGGCAGTTTGACTGTCCATAGCAGGGGACTGCGGCATAAACCCGGGGACAGTCCCCCCCCTTAACCCCTTCCGGGCTAGGGGGGTCCCCCAAAAAAGAAACCCATGGGTAACTAGCTCCCCCTCAAATACCCAAAGGAAAATGTTTTCAAGGAGGTGTCCAGGGGCCCCAAAAATTTTCTTCTTGGATCTGGGGAGCAAAAGCAAAAAACAGTAGGCAAAGGGAGATGTGGGTGGGGAAAAACGGGAGGTGTCTTTACAGCCCCAGGGCTTTCATGCACCGAGGTTTTTTACCAGCACAGGGAACAAAGGGAGAGAAGGGATGGGGGGGGTTTTGCTCCAGATGGGTGGGTTTAAAGGAAGCATGAATGGCAATGCTTGCCCCATTGGAAAAACTTCCCCTTTTTTCCCCAATCCGGGGATGGGCGTGAAGGGGAAAACCAGGGAAGCCCGGCGGCGGGAAGAAAACGAATTTGGCAGGACATAGAAGAAAATTTTTTCCCGGGTGGGAACTTCCAATTCTAAGAGACAAGGCTGGGAAAGGGAACTGGACTGGCTCCCTTCAGGATCCCCCCTTTTTTTGTTTGATGAGAAACTTTGGGGCTTCTATAGGGGGAAACAGGCAGCCCAAACTTCCCCAGCAGGGGCTTTTTGGATGAAGTTCTGGGAAAGGAGCCGGAATCAAGCAGACCCGGGGAACTTTATGGGCAGCCCGGGATAAAAAAGGGGAGAGTGCCCGGAGTGGCCGACGAGGGCAGTTGCCCATCACTCAGGTTCCCCTCCCCAACAAAACCCAAAGACACTTGGGTTTACAGGGGGGCGCAGCTGGGTGGACGGGGCCCAATTCTTAAGATAATGTCGGGCACCCCCACAGTACGGGGCAAGATTTAAGCTGCGGTTGCGGGGGGGTTTTTTCTGAAAAGGATGAATCCCGGGAGGGGGGCTTACATAGGGCCAAATTTTGGAAAAGGGGAATGGGTTTTGCCCCCAAAAGGGGAGCAACGAGGGGGCCTTTATTGTTCCAAGCAAACTCGGGGGCCCGAGTACGGAAAAGGATGGCCTACTGTCCCACGGTGGGTCGCCTTGACGGAAACCGGGGGAAAAGAAGATGCAGCAGGGTGTGTTGCACCCGGTAGGGTCGAAGGTTTTTTTGGAAAGCTTCAGGAATCCTTGAGGGCCCCTTTCAGCAATCCCCTTTCTCCCCCAAAAAGGGGGAGAACCCCGGCCAAGGCTTCACCCGCAGCAGGCTGATGAGGGAAAGGGCCCCTTAGCCAGTGAGAAGAGAACTGGGGATTTAGGGGGCCTCAAAGTGGATTTTTGCACTGATTTGAGGAAAACCCACATGCATGGGGTCCCGGAAATAAGGGGAGGCAGAAAGGGAAAGGGGCAGGCTGGGATGGAATGGACAGGGGGATGGAACCGTGCAGGTAGCGGAGCAGGTGTAGGTGCCGTGCAGAAATGGGTTGTTCCCGTTTAGGTAAAAGTCTGCAGCTTCTGGAAAAACTGCTCAAAGGGGGACCCAAGAAGGTTCACTACGGTTACGATATCGGCAGGGGTCACTCCGGCACGTTTCCCTATTGTATGGTCAGTTCGTATATCAGTTTTTCTAACGGGATGGGTAGAAAAGTTTGGGTTGGCGGATCCCGTGGGGCCCCCCGCTTTGGGGGCAGATTTGGGAACCACGCAGTGGGTAGCCGAAGTGAGGTCTGGTTTGCCGGTGCTGGAACGGGAACGGGGAAGCAGGTGTAGCCCGGGAAATGTTGGACAGTCCCGGATGTTTGCGGACTTGGTATGAGGCCCGATGTCAACAGGTATTTTGCAGACAGGTCAATGGGAGGGGGTTAGCAGGAACTGGTAAAAAATATAGGATTAAAAATACAGGTTTTCAGCAGCAATGCAGCAGGGCCCAAAGGGGGCCAGTCTATGAGGACAAAAAACAAAACAAGGGAAATGACCCAGGCAAAGGCAGGAAGTTCCTTTTGAAAGCGAGGTCAAGGGGAATGGGCGGAATTTGGAACACTGGGCTCTTCAAAGCAGTTTCAGTGCCGTTGCATGCCCTAGAAAAAAGCACGTGTGCGCACAGGGGGGCCCGGGAGTGCAGGGGAAACAAAGATGACTCAGACCTGCCAGCAGGAACAGTTTCAGGACTGCCCGGAATTGGGAAGGTGAGGACAAGAGCCAGGGAAAAATAGAGGATGCCCGCAGCGGCCGGGCAAGGGAGAAAGGGGGACGCTGACTGTCCATAGCAGGGGGCCGTGGCGTGGGGCTATGACCAAAATGCCCCCAATAAATCAATAACCTAAAAGGGGAAAAACAAAAGGGGGGGGTTCCCCCTTTCCCTTTATTTGGGGTTTCCCCCAAAGCATTTTACGGCTCCAATGGGGATCCTTAGCAGTCCGGGAGCCCAAAAAACGGTTTCCCGGATGGGTTGTGTGTTACTTTTGCCGGCCCATACCCCCATAGGATTTTTCCCGTTGCCATGGTGAGCAGTTTCTGTTGTGTTCTTTCCCCCCCCTTTTTAACAAATGATCTAAAGATCACGATAAAGTCCCCTTTTGGGGACTGTAAAAAAAAAAAGTACAAAAAAATGACCAAAAATTTAAAAAAAAAAAAAAATAAAAAAAATTTTACCCTTGCCCTTTTTTCCCCCTTTTCAAAAAGGAAACACAACCCCCCAAAAAAATAAAGGAAAACAAAGTATGCACATTTGATGTATAACAGCCTACTCTATAAATCTGTTATATTATTTAACCCTGAATGCTGTAAAAAAAAAAAAAAGGGACAGAATTTTTGTTTTCTTCATCCTGGGAGCCATAAAAAGGAATAAAAAAAAGGGGGAATAATGCCAAAGGGGGTACCAAAGTTTCCAGTTGGTACCCAAACGTTCATCCCCCAAAAAAAGCCCCAATTAAAAAAAATTAAGGGTATCGAAAAATAGTGATGCATAAATTTTGTTTTACCAATAAAACAAAAAACTGTCACGGACGCAGAAAGGTTTCACGGGACCCCCGCAAGCGTGGTTTTAGCACCCCATGGACGGAATCTAAGTGGGCCCCCGGTTTTCCCCGAGCCCGCAGCAAAGCGGGAGGGATTGCCGCGAAGTCTACCGGTGCTCCCCCTGACGTGACTTGCTTGCGGGGGGCCCGATTTTTCTTGGTAAAATGTCAGGCGCCGTATTGGGGCGGGCGGTAAGGTCAGACAGGGCAAGGGTTTCTGGTCGGGGGATGGAGGCAGAAGTTTTGGGACACGGTTAACGAGCAGACCAGGGAAACGCTTTTCATAGGCATTGGCCGAAAGTAGAGGCAGCGCCGGAATAGCCAATTACCGGCGGCTGGCCCTTAAATTTCACACCCGGCACGCGCGCGCCCTAGAAAAACGGGACCACGTGCCGGGCAGCGGGAGGAATGACAGACAGGGCGTAGGGGATGTTTTTAAAAAGTGCGGGGAGCGAGTGCGCCCGCGGCCCGATACGTGGACCGCGGCGCAACTTGCTCCTGAAGCCAGGGGGACGCCAGAAGCCCGAGTGCACCCGAAACCCGACCGGGGGGGGCTACGGGAGCGCTTGTGACAGTACCCTCCCTTAGGCCTCCCCCTCCCTCTGGATCAGAGGAACTTTCGCACTAGTTCACGGTCCAGAACGTTCTCCTCTGGCTCCCAAGATCTCTCCTCAGCCTGAAGCCCTCCCAGTGAATGAGAAAATGTCGTCTCCCCCTAACAGACTTCATAGCTAGGATCTCTTTAACCGCAAATACGTTGGAGGCTACGGCTTCAGGATAGGGGGGGGGTCAACTTTCCAGGAGAAACGGTTCAACACAACAGGCTTCAGTAGAGAGACATGAAAGGACTTCGGGATCCGCATGGTGGGTGGGAGCCGGAGTTTATAGGCCACAGGATTAATACGCTTTAACACCTCAAAGGGCCCCAGGAAGCTTGGACCAAGTTTGTAACTGGGTATTTTCAGCCGGACAAATATGTCGGACAGCCATACTTTGTCTCCTGGAGCAAAGGTCGGAGCGGGTCTCCTCTTTTTGTCCGCCTGGATTTTCATGTGGTCAGCTGCACGCTTCAGGGAAAGATTAGTCTGATCCCAAATGGAAGATATATTGTGAACCATGGCATCCACCGAGGGGACCTCGGAGGGGGAGGGCAGAGGGAGAGGAGGGCGGGGATGCCACCCATAGACGACAAAGAAGGGAGACGCACCCGAGGCAAATCACGGTGTTACCCGAATAGGGGGGAAGGTCGGTGATAAAGTCCATCGCCACATGAGTCCATGGTGTACTGGGAGTCGGCAGGGGTTGCAGCAAGCCGGTTGGACTATGGCAAGGCATTTTATCACAGGCACAAGTAGCACAGGCTTCCACAAACTCCCGAGTATCTTTAGCCAGACCCGGCCACCAATAGAATCGGGAGAACAACTGATACGACCTCCGGGCCCCAGGATGCCCAGGCACCAGCGAGCCATGTCCCCATTTCAGACTTCCACGTAAGAAGGCCCCACTACGTCTTGCCGGAGGATCTGCGGAGGAGAATGGTGCCGTCGGATCAACCGCTCGGAGGTTAAGTGTTGGAGCCAAGGCCCTCTCGGTGAGTCCGGCACGGAGGGGGCATCACCTTGATTTTTTCTCCGCGGGGCGAAGTGGATTCGGAAATTGAATCGCGAGAAGAAAATAAACCATCGAGCCTGCGGGGATTAAGGCGTTGACTTGACTGGAGGTACTGGGGGTTAAATAATCAAAGGGGAACAAACTACTCCATAGGTGACCCATTTCCCCCGGGCCATCTTGAAGAAGTAACCCCCGACCCGTAGCATAATTCCTTTCGTGGCGAAAGGTTTTGGAGAAAAAATCCCAGTGAGGGTTTTCCCCCTTGGGGACTCTTCTGAGTAAGGACTGCCCCAGCCCCCAAAAAGCATCCACCTCCGAGAAAGGCTTCTCGGGTGAGGGCTGACAAGAGGGTGCGGGGGAAAAGGGCCGCCTTCGTACAGAGAAGGTTTTTTGGGCCCTGGGGGCCAACATTCGATTTGCCTTTTTCTTGGTAAAGGGCATGATCGGGCCACTAACGTAAAAAAGTGGGGATGAACTGCTATAAAAATTGGGAACCCCTAAAAAACGTGTAGGGCCTGAGGCCAACGGGGCCGGGGCCATAGGGGTTGTAACTTAGCAGGGCCATTTGTAGCCCCCGGTTGGAGCAATAACCCAAGGGGGCACTGGTTTGATGGGAAGCATTTCTCAGTTTGGGAACAGGCGGTTATCGCGTAGACGCTGCAAACGGCCACCTGTGTTGATGGGACCGAGATGGGGAAAAATTTAAGATACCCAGTAAAAGATGACACAAGTAACAGCATCCCGAAGACTCATTGACGAACTCCTGAAGACCGCAGGAGAAACCCGGGGGCCAAAGGGGCATCCCCCGGGTTTTCAAAGTGGCTGTTCGGTGTTGAAAGCTTTTTCCACTCATCCCCCTTACGAATCCTATGATGTTGTACGCCCTTCGCAGATCCAACTTGAAAAAAACCCTGGCTCCTGAATGGCAAAGTTTTAATTTCCAAAACATTTTCATAACAAACCCCTATATTTCCAAGAAACCCCCAATTTTCGACAAAAAAAAAACCCGGGGGGGGGGATTCAAAAAACCTTTTTTAAACCCTTGTAACCCCCCCACTTACCCTGCCCCAAAGGGGGGAAAAAAGGGGAAAAAACTGGGGGAAATTTGGCCGTTTTTGAGAGATTCCACGTAGTCCTGTATTCCCGGGAACCTCAGAGACCTTTAGAAATGCTGGGAAAAGTAGTCACACTGGGGAGGGGCCCCCAGGGAGCGACCTTAAAAATCGGGACCCCAACGAACCTTTACCATCCTCCCCTTGAGCGTATGGGGGGTGGGGCTGCGCCAGGACCCCAAAAGGATCACTGGGGAAAAAGGGGTGAACGTAGAAATGACTTCTCCTTTTGTAGACCCCCCAGGGGGGGACCCGGCTTTGGCATGTACCCCATAGCTTAAAGGAGCTCCCCCCTGACAGGGTATCACCAAAGGCTTTCCAGGCTGATTCTGGGAGACGGTACTGGGACCCCCCAAGGGCATGATAAGTTCCCGGGAGAGCCATCCGAAAAGCGCACCTGGAAAAACGACCCCGGGAAACGGGCGAGTTTACTTCCCTGGTAACCCCCGGAGAGGGAATTCCCCAAACCCCGGATGGGGCCCCCAACATGGGCCAATTGCGGGTTTTCCTTGCCGGGAAAAAGGGGGGAAGGGGAACCTTCAAGTTTTCCCCCTGGGCCCAAAAGGGAAATTTTTCACCCCTGATGGAACAGCTCCTTTTGGATAAAATGAGCCTGAACCACCTGCATGGGGTCTTTTCCGACGGGGGGGGGAAGGGGCAGCGAGGCCTCTTTTGGGAAAACCAGGGCCAGCGAGGCATTTTGGGGGGGCTGGGCAGGTCCGTCCTGGGGGAAGTTCCATTTGCCTCTCGGCAAAGCGCACATCAATGCCAGTTGGATCAGTCGCTCAGTAAGAAGGGAGGTCCTAGCCCCCAGATGTCCTTAACTCTGCTGGAAAGAACCCTGGCACACGGGCGGGTCATTACATGACAGTTCCGAAGCAGGGTCCAAAACTGCATCGCATAGCCACAGACCGAAGAGTGCCCTGGCCAACTCAAGGGCGTCTCCGCAAGGGGAAAGCTGCGGGCTCTTAAAGCCCTGCGGAACTCAGAAAGGAAGGCCTGCATTCCGCAGCACCAGGTCCCCCTTTCCCCAAAAGGGGGTTTTGCCCAACCAAAGGGCCCTTTTCCCGGGACAGTAGGCTGACCACGGAGCCCCCTTTACACGCTCCGGGAAAATTATCACCATTAATTCAATGTGCATAAGCACGGTAATAAATCCCCTGTAGAGTTTAGGGTTCCTTCAAACTTAGACGGTAACGGCAGCGAAGTTGGGGCCCATTGTTGCTGGGGAGACTCGCAACGGAGGGAGAGCGGGCTGTTCGGGCCGAGCGTTGAAACATAGGGGTCAACTGGTTCAGCTCTGTCTTGTTTGCTTTGTTGCGACAAATGGGTCATGATTGCTGTGGATCGTGCCCAGGCACGGAAAGTTGGGGGTCCATGGCATCTTACTGTCCCTGTAGCATAGGGGTCCATGACCCCCGAAACGATGGGTTACACCCCGGGGAGGGGGAATCTAAGTGGGGCCCCGGGTTTTCACCAGAGCCCGCTGCAAAAGGGATGGACTTGCTCGGCAGGAGTCTACCGGGGTCGCTACCCCTAAAAGTGATTGCTTGGGGAGGCACCAATTTTTTATGTGGTACAGGGTCGTCAGGGGAGGCTCGTAGTCGGGGGCAGGCGGTAAGGGCAGGACAGGCGGCAATAGTTTCCCGGCGAAGGGCGGGGCAGAAGACGGTACACGAATGACAGACACAGAAAAACTTTTTCAAAAGGCAAGGCACTAAAGATCCGGCGGGGATTGGGGGAAGCGCCAGGTAATAAAGAGACAGCGCCCGGTATTGCCATAATCGTATCAACTCCACAGAGTAAAACTAATATGTCAACATGTAAGCACTGTTAAAATAAAAATAAAAACATACAGAAAGCAGTATTTTCTTCACCCCGGGCCCTTTTTAAAAATGGTTTAAAAAGTTAAAAGCCCTTGGGCCCCCAAAAAAGGATACCAATAAAATGTAATTTTATCCTGCAAAAAACAAGCCCCAAAAAAAGCTCTGTAACAGAAAAAAAAAAAAAAGTTATGGCTCTCGATATGGGGAGCAATAACATGTTTTCCTTTTGAGTAAAAGTGTTTTTTATTGTGTATAAGCAGTAAAACAAAAAAATACAAATGAGGTATCACTGTAATCGTATCGACCTGCTGAGTAAATCTAGCATGTCATTAGTACCACATGGTTAACGCGGTAAAAAATTTCCAGGATTGCTGTATTTTGTTCAAATACCTCACAAAAACCTTGATAAAAGGGATCAAAGTGTCATATGAACCCAATAATAGTACAAATTAAAATGTCAACTTATCCTTAATCAGCTCCACATACAGAGATATAAACAAGTTATGACTGTCGGACTGTGACAATATAAAAACAAAATTTTTTATAAACACATTTCTATTGCTTAAAAGTAATAAAGCATAAAAAACTATATCAGATTAATATCATTGTAATTGTACCGACCCGCAAGTTATCATGTCACTTACATAGCATGGCGAACGCTGTAAAAATGGAACCCAAAAAGCAATGGCAGAACTGCATTTTTCCTCCCATTTTCATGGGCCAATTCTAAAAAAAAAACTGAAAAAAGGGGCCAATTTGGCAAATACCCCTTAGATCTTCTTTGAGGGGTTTGAATCTAAAATGGGTGACTTCTCAAAGTTTCCCTGTTCTGACGGGTCACTTCTTTATGGTCACATGGCGCTGAGAAATAAATCAAAATAATCGCGCTTCAATAGGAAATTTACTTTTTGATTTCCCCGATTTTGGGATACTTTGGTTCAATTATGGTTTGAATAGCCCCGCAAATTTTTTTATAAACATACCTTTTTGCGCTGGCATCACAGAGCATTCTACTAGCCAGCAGCCTGAGAGATTTTGTGGTGGGGAGGGCCGAAAGGAAAAAAAGGCACTTTTTCAAATAAAGCTGCATATATAGTGGTTCATTGTGAATATAAATACTTTTGGGGGCACAAAAAATTTTTTGCCCTTTAATGGCAATTTTATCCCCTAATTAAAAGTAAACGCGATTTATGAAATCACTCTACAATGGTCATAAATCGGGCACACACACAAACACGAAAATTTCTAGCTCAGTATACCACTTGAAAGTGGTTTTACCTTTACAGCAAAAAAGCCGGGATTCCCATACTAAAGCAAAAAACTATAGTTTCGTAGGTTTAGTGGTCCCCGCCTCCTCATCCCCCCAAAATCAGTGCATTTTACAAAGTGCGTGGGCACTTTGAAATGTGCCTAACTACGTGGGAAATCAAAAAATATAGCAACCTCTGCTCTAATGTCGGGCTGTATAGCCCCAAACTTCTGGGCACCCGCCCCATACATTCACCCTGGTAGTTTAAAATATAAATTTATAGCTCAGCTGGGGGGAACCGCTTTTGGGGGAAAAAGATTTTCAAGCATGCGCCTAGCAACTAAGCCGCCTATACCCATGGGGAGAAAGACCAACAAAAAAATAAAGCAATATTCAATTTTCCCAAATACAGAGGCACATACGATTGTGACAGAAATTTAACGCTTATCTTTAGCTTTTCCTCCTTTAAGGGTCTTTTTTTTGGGGTTTTTCACACAACCTTTTAAGAAAACAAACTAAAGAATTGAAAAGAAATAATCTTAGTTTTGTTAAACTGGAACTCTGCACCTTATTGTATACTTTAGGTGGATTAAGAATAAAAGAATATAAGAATAAAAAATTCTTTTTTGGAGATGCTGACACCTATGTTTTGTAGACTGTTATGGAGGTGAGGAAACCTTAGGCGGTCTTTTCATTTTTTTCAGAAAAGAAGAAAATCATTTGGGGTTTTCTTTTTAATATGTTAAATTTTATTTAGTTTAGAAATGTCACATATTTAACAAACATTCACAACAAGTTAACAGCTTTCAGTTCCCAAAATAACTCCAAAAACAGCATCCAAGCAAAGTTTTATGTTGCAAACCAAAATTTTTTGGGAAAGGTACACTGGGGAAAAACTCAAAATTTTGGTGCCTTTAAAATTACAACATTTTTAAATGATTGAGGGCGATTCTGAAAATGACACCATTTTTTTTCCTAACACCCTGGTTTAGAGACCCATTCCAACCTATACGCTGAAAGTACATCACTTATATTTTACAAAAAATGAGGGGGCATTGTTTTGAAACAGAAACACATACATTTTAAACATTTTAAAAAACATATGCAAAAAAACTTGAATTGCAAGAGCAATTCAATTCTATAATACTCTTAAAAAAACCCTTTAATAAAACCCTATTCAAACCGGGAGTGAAGGAGTGGAATGTCGGGGCTTTTCTCACACCCTTAACCCCAAAGGACCCGGCTTTTTTTTGTGACCTTCGTTTTTTCCCCCTCGGGTTCTGAAAGCCATAACTTTTTTTTTTTCCACTACAAACACAGAGGGCTTTTAATTTTTTTAGGACAAGATTACTTTTAAAGGGGTTATTCCAACTAAAATATCTGGAAACCGCAAAAAAATTCCAAGGGGCAAATTGGAAAAAAAAATTTTTTCGCCATTTTGCGGGGATTTTTGCTTTAAAAGGCGTTTAAACTTCGGTAATATAATGTTTTATCTGTATTCTACAGGTTGTTACCATCCGGAATACCAAAAATTAGGGTTTCCGTATGTTTTGGTACCGAAAAAAAAATTTCCAAAAATTTTTTTTTTGAAATTGCGCCACGGGCCATTTTTTGCGACCAATAAAATTTTTGTACTAAAAACCACGACTCAGTGAGGGGCATTTTTTGCGGCGAAGGTACTTTTTATGCTACAGTTTTGGAAAGCATGCACTTTTTGATCAATTTTTTCCATTTTTTGAGTGACTAAAAAGCCCAAAAAACGCAATTTTGGTTTGGAAAATTTTTTTCTTCTACGGTTCAGCGTACGGGGCAAATGATGTTATATTTTTAAATCGGACTTTTTCGGGCCGGCGATACCAAAAATGTGTAACTTTTTTTTTATTTAATGATTTTTTTTTAAAATGGGGAAAGGGGGGATTTGAACTTTTAAACTTTTTTTTTTTGTACTTTAAAAATTTTTTTTTTTTTTACTGTAACATTGAGGCCACCTGTGGTACTTGACTACTAGGTGGTGCGATTGTTAAACAACCTAATGCATTGCATAGCAATGCATTAGGGTGTACAAAGTGGCGGTTTCCCCACTTCCTAGTCTGCGGACGGAAGTGGGGCAAACCGGCCAGGGTAAGTGACGGGAGCCTTCCCATGGCTCCCCACCACAATGCCCGGTGATCGGATCGGTGCAGCATAGCTGCGCTTATGCCGATCACCGCACCGATCAGTGCGCGGCACCGATCGGCGTTAATACAGACGCCGAGGCCATCTATGCCGCGGCGCCTGATGGGTAAAACAGCGCCAGCGGGCGGAGTCACCCGCCGAAGCTGTTACTGCCGGGTGTTAGCGGCGATTTGCCGCTAACACCCGCCGGCTGTGCGGGGAGGTCGCGGAGCGAGCCCCCTGCAAAGCCCCTTAGCGGCCCTGGGACGTACTGATACGCCCCAGGTTGTTAAGGGGTTAAAGGGGAGGTCTCGCTTCTTCAGTTGGGCTGTTCTCTTGAAGCTTGATGCTCTCACGTCCTGAAATTCAGGGGCGTTTCTTCCCCTCCCAGCTGGGTGTTTCTTAACTGAAGGGGATGACATCATCCCCTCTTCACTGTTCATGCTGGCTCCAGTGTGTCCCCCCCCCTCCCCATACCACAGTCCTCTCCCTATGCAGTCTTATTTTGTAAGAGCTGCTTACATACCACAGGCCTGCATTGAGTCTAAACAGTCTGCTATGAACTCAACACTGATCTCTAACAGCTGGAGGTTTGCTACAGTTGAATCCATCCAGAGCACAGATCTCCCTTCATGTTTACATAAGGCACCGGCGCACAATTCTGCTGTTTTCTGATTATAGAGACAGCTGCAGTGTCAATAAGGAGGCAGCTAGCTGTATAGAGTGGAGTTGTTGCGGCCCCTAATTCTGAGTGAGAGGCAGGAATGCAAATTATTAAAGCCCTCAGCTAATGAAATGCAAGGAGGTTGGATCCGACTTTCCGACCAACACTGGAGAAGTTCGTTAACAGAAAACGAAGATAAGGAATACTGTGAAAACAAGACAGCTTTGCTAATGACAACCAATTGCAAAGTTGCTTGTTTTCACTCTACCCTTATTCTGAAGGCCATTTAAAAAAATGATACAACCCCTTTAAGTATTGCACAGATTCAGAAACTGCACTCCCAAGCAAGAGTCATTTCATAGCAATTTCTCCATATAAAACACTCTTATTTATTTAATCTTATATTCAATAGTAGCCTGTAATGCATATAACACTATAACATTAATGAAGAGAAGTCTCTCAATAATATAACACTTGCGGTTTGTAGCGATCTCCAATCCTGGAGTAACTCATCAGAGAGAATGTCCTGAGAGTGGACGCTTCATTCTGCAGTTCGCATGGCCATGTCAGGTGTGTGCAATCCCGCTCTGCAACGTTTCAGGGTCCAACTTCCCCCTCCCAAGCATCAATTCAATTCTATTCATCTGCACCACATTAATCACAAGGACAATGTAGAATCATGTAATCAACATCTCATAAATTAGAGCTACTGGAACACAATGGATGGTATATTACGACCCAGCAGCACAAAAATACCTAGAATAAGGTTAAAATTTCTAGGTACCAAAAGAATTTTTGCTCCCCAGTGTTATCATATCGGGCAACCAATCTGTGGCCTGCCAGTTACATTGGTACAATAAGGGGTTTTATCAGGTGTGACTAAAATGGAAAGGAAAATAAAGACTATTAAAAATATATTGCAGTTCTGACTTTGCTTCATTTCAGAGCTAGAGCAGTTCTTATTTCTTGCTTACATTATTTCTTGTTTACACAAGCTTCTATAGTTACTCACCACCTCTCTCTGCTCTAGCAGTGGTTGGGCTAGTGACATGCTGTGTCTTATTAGCAGGATGTGCTATGTCTTATTAGCAGGATGGAGCTTCTCAGTCTTTGATCTTCTCTATTTACTGAAAAAAATTTAACCTTTAAAGTTACTTGTACAATCCTTTCAGGTTTATGTATTCTTACATCAAAGATAAAAGAGTTACTCAGCAGCTAACAATGTGTATGGGTAGCATGAAAGATTTTCTCTCTCACTAGAAGCTTCCTCTCATGGCAATGCAGCTCTGCTAGCTCACACTTATAACCAGATATCCTGCTTGGACAGTGTCATTGTTTTTCATTTCTCTTCATCAGTAATATCCCTTTAATAGGCTCAGCTAGGAATTGGAGCTAGCAGAGCTGAAATGTCAGTCACTGCTATAGACCCACCCACAGCCTGCACAGGATATGGGCGCTTAAGGAGGCTGCGAAGAGTAAAAGCAACTAGATGTAGCAACCTTTTTAATGATTAAACAGGAAGCAGTAAAAAGCCAGTACTTGACAAGACGGAAACACTTCCATTTTGAAATTACTGCTGTTTTATATCCACATTCATACTACCATCTGCACAGGGGCGTAACTAGAGAAGCCTGGGCCCCAAAGCAAACTTTTGGATGGGGCACCCTGACCCCCCCCTCTCACCCACCTCCCTGACCACGAACATTTACCAGGACATGCTGTTAGATAATGTAGATAATACAAGGGGCAAATACCTCACCATACTTCTCACTATGATACTGCTACCAAACAAATCCACCATGCCAAAACCAATATTACCAATAACACTACTACATATGGACCTGATTATATCGCCAGAACATGACCACAAATTACCACCACATAGTGACTGAACAATACCCTACACTATTACTGATCAGTCTACAAAGACCAATAGTACCGCCATATAGTGACTATATAGTGGTATATACCAGTGTACACAGGCTCTGCAGACTGTATATAACCACCAAACAGTGACCATGTAGTGGTATATATCAGTGTACACAGCCTGTGCAGACATATGTGATTAAAATGTAGTTACGTCTTGTGACTCACAGGTGACGTTTCTCTGACGAGTCATTGACTTTCCCTTTTGCTCTGCATCAGGTCCAGACCGCCATGATGACATCTCCCGACCACTTGTCCCTGGAGATTTGGACACAAATATCTTAGAATCCTTACTTTTCCAGCACCTCCCTCCCTGCTCTCCTGGCTATATGGGGTCCATTTAGGCAGGCAGGGTTTAGGTAGCTAGAGGGCCCCATATAGAAAGGCAGGGTTTAGGTAGCTATAGGGCCCCATATAGGCAGTCAAGCAGGGTTTAGGTAGAGTATAGGGCTCCATATAAACAGGCAGAGTTTAGGTTGCTATAGGGCCCCATATAGATAGGCAGATTTAGGTAGCTGTAGGGCCTCATATAGATAGGCAGGCAGGGTATAGGGGCCATATATGTAGGAAGGCAGGGCTTAGGGTAGGCTATATGAGCCCCATACAGGCAGGCAGGGCATATGGTAGGCTATAGCGGGCATATATATAGGCAGTCAGGGCTTAGATTAGGATATAGGGGCCCCATACAGGCAGACAGGACTTAGGGTAGGCTATAGGAGCCCCATACAGGCAGGCAGGGCATAGGGTAGGCTATAGGGGCCATATATATAGGCAGGCAGGGCTTAGGGAAGTCTAAAGGGGCCATATATATAAAGGCAGGCAGGGCATAGGGTAGGCTATAGGGGCTATATATATATATATATATATATTTATATATTATATATATATATAGAGCACATATATATACCAATTATACAGGCAGGCAGAGCTTTAGGGGCCAATATATAGGCAGACAGGGCTATGGGGCTAGGTATATAGGCAGGCAGTGCTATAGGGGCCAATTTATAAGCAGACAGGGCTATAGGGGCTAGGTATATATGCAGGCAGGGTTATAGGGGCCAATATATAGGCAGACAGGGCTATAGGGGCTAAATATATAGTAAATCCCAAAGAAGAGGTAAAGTCCTAAAATATAACTTTTAATTATATAACTAAGGGGACCCCTCTTCTGTGGTATGGTATTGTTTGCATTTGGCCAGCTGGTTTTTTTCACATTATATAAATTTTTTTCATACGGAGATGGGGTTTTTCTCCTTACATGAATTTCGTATATTTTTTTGGATGTGACCCTGGATCTCTGTGCCTATACATTTATTTATTTTTATCTGGGTGGGGGTATTGTTTTTTGTATGTTTTTTGTATGATTATCTTTATGATGTCATTTTGACTTTTTTATGATTATGTATCATTAATAAAGTTTTTTGACACATTTTATATGGGTTCCTTTTTTTTGGTTTTGGTTATGCTTGTGGCAACCCTGTTTGTTGCATAAATTTATCAGCATCTATATCCCGGATGCATTGATTATAGGTTAGTTATTGTTCCTGTATTTTTTACAGAGTTGATTCCATTCAAATGGATTTTCGGGGTAGAGAGGCATCATGGCTATCTCAAATTGATTCTATTTTCAATGAAGTTCCCTCACCCAGTGAGGATGTGGATCAGAAGAACATTAAGGAGTTGAAAGTGTTTATGAAAAATTTAACACACAAGCAAAATGAAGACATGGTGGAACAAAAATTCTTTGGAAAAGTATGTGGCTAAGAAATTAATTCCTCGGGGTCTTCGGGTACAGATTCCGCCATCACATGGTAATGATAATAGTGATTTTTTGACTAAATGGACTGATATTTGTGGTGCATGTTCCATGTCACTCATGCAATTGATAATATATTCAAATAGTTTATCACTGGATGAGTATGGGAAACAGTTAAAAGAAACTGAAGCAAAATTGATGCAATGTATCTCTAAATCAGACATGGATCAATTCTATAAGGATTTAGATGAATCATCAATTCAGTGGGAAAAAGAAATTAAAATGGTTAAAGCCAAAAAGTTCCAGAGGGATCTGTCTGATCTACAGGTTGGACACATATACAAGTGGCAACAGACAACATACAAAATGAGACACAGAACATCTTCAGCATCATCCCAAGTTTCAACAGGTGGAGAGTCGTCTTCATCTCAAACGTATGCAAACAGAGACAACCAGAGGAATTTCAAAAGGAAAGCGAGTTATCATAAGAAAACGGGTCAAAACAAGAGAAGACCACCGGATGAGAAAGAGGAAGCACATGGTACATCTTTGAAGGTAATTAATCTTTCAGAACATGTACTTACTCCGGCTCAAAATGAAGTGTTGAAACTCGGTTTATCTTTTGTTCCATCATCATCTTTTGATTCTTTTACAGCGATAAAAGATTTACAACTATTTGCACGCAAATTGGTTTTTAAGAAATTATATAACAAATGTGAGGTAAATGACATGTTTCCAACTTCTGCTGAAAAAAGACGCGGTTGAGATACTACAGTCATTATCGGAGGAGAATGATTTTACGACTAAGGGTAAGTTTCCCCCCTTCTATTGTTCATTCTTCCAAAAAATTTCCTCCATTATCCATGTATCCACATATTGATGTATTTGTGAAATTGGTATCATCTGAATTGAAAAGATATGAGCATATTAGAGGGAGAGATAATCTAACTAAGGACCAACGTCAGGCATTGAAGGAATTAAAAGGCATGAAAAATGTGGTGATTAAGCCATCTGACAAAGGAGGTAATGTAGTGCTATGGCCAGTGAAGATGTATGAACGAGAAGCATATAAACAACTTAGGGATAACTATTGTTATAAGAAATTAACGTTCCACCCAGAAAGTAAATTTGAGGAGGAGTTAAGAACTATACTACGTAACGCAGTAGATCTGGGTGTGATTAATGAACAACAAATGAAATTTCTGATTACCCCTAATCCACAAACGGCAGCACTGTATTTACTCCCAAAAGGACATAACAACATCGTTACACCACCCGGACGTCCCATCGTCTCGAGTCGTAACAGCATCTGTGAACCCATTTGTAAATTTGTTGAATATTTCTTGCATCCTATGGTAGAAACGCTACCATCCTACATCAAGGATACAAATGATGTGTTACACAAAGTCGAACATTTACAACTTGAACATGACATGTTTCTTGTTACCTGTGATGTTGAATCTCTTTATACGTCAATTAGACATCATGACGGAATTCACGCAACAAAATGTTTTTTGCAGATGTCTGATTTAAATAGAGATTTATGCGATTTCTTGGTGGAGCTGCTAGAATTTGCCCTGACCCACAATTTCTTTTTATTCAAAGATGGCGTTTATTTACAAACACAGGGTACCGCAATGGGTGCCGCCTGTGCGCCATCGTACGCTAATTTGTTTTTAGGAATGTGGGAAAGGGGAATTTTTTGTACGGATCCTGTTCCCCTGATTGATCATATACAATATTGGGGAAGATACATCGACGATGTTCTATTCATCTGGCAAGGAACTATAGATGAACTCAGTTCCTTTATGAAAATGTTAAATACCAACTCATTGAACATCAAGCTTTCTTACAAATATGGGCGGCAGGATATTGATTTTTTGGATATCCATTTGCATGTTGACAATGAGGGTTATGTCGTTTCAGATTTGTTTAGAAAACAAACATCTACAAATTCTCTCTTACATGCTCATTCTGCACATCCTAGGAGTCTGATTCGGAACATACCTGTTGGACAATTTTTAAGAATCCGTAGGATTTGTTCTACAACCGAATTTTTTGAGAAGAGAGCGAGAGAACTCAATCAAAGATTCGAAGAAAGAGGATACCAGCGAAGAGATATACATCGAGCATACCATCGAGCAAAGTCATGTGATAGAAGAGATCTTTTTAAGAACCAGAGACTTGCGAAGGAAGATAATCAGGTAAGATTCATTACCACTTACAATCATGGATGGAAACATGTGAAGAATTCACTTAAAAAGTATTGGGACATCTTACGGAGTGATGAAACGCTACAGAAATATCTACCTGGGGAACCTGCTATTACATATAGGAGATCGACTAATCTAAAAGATATGCTGGTCCGCAGTTTTCACAGAGATAATCAGCCACAAATGGGCAATGCGAAAGGCCCTAAATGGGGTTGCAAACCATGTGGCAAATGTGTGGCTTGTTCTAACATAATAGCTATGGATATATTTTGGGATTCTACAAGAACAAAGGAGTTTAAGATCACTCATACTATCACTTGTCACACGATTGGTGTTGTGTATTTTGCCACTTGCCCATGTGAAATGATCTATGTAGGTCTCACCACAAGAGAATTCAAACGCAGAGTTCGGGAACATGTCCTGGGTATAGTGGCAGCACAAAATGAAGAGGATATCTCATGTTTGAAACCTATTCCAAAACATTTTAAATTGGTTAACAATTGTGATGCTACTCTCCTGAAAATATGGGGTATTGACCGAGTCCTAATTTCTCCACGGGGAGGTGATTGGAAGAAAATATTGGCCCAAAAAGAAGCAAAATGGATATATACTTTAAACACCATCTCACCTAATGGTTTGAATGACCAATTGAGTTTTGTTCCATTCCTTAATTGAATAATCAATCTTAATAATGATATTATAGTTGGATTCTTCTTTTTTTCCACATCTGACTGAGTTTATTGTTTTTAATTTGATTTTAAATTGTTTTTATTTTTCTTTTTTATTGTATGGTTGTGGTTCAGTCTCAGACGTAACCCCTTTTTTTTTTTTTTGTTTTTTTTTTTTGTTTTTACGGCATGGTATGCGACCGTTTAAGAATTGGCCTACATAGGATTTTGTTATATAATTTTTTTGATAATTACATTGTCTTTAGAAGTACCAGTAAATTTGTCTTATCACTTATATATATTTTTTGTATTATTTATCTATATATATTTTTTTCAGATCACAGACGCATTAGGATTGGGACGTCTTGGATATAGACTTTATATGAAGGATTTACGTATTTTGGATTTAGTGTCACATTTTTTTCATTATGGACTTCAATTTGGATTTTTAAAAAACCGTAATAAAACTTTTTTTTTTTTTTTTCCCACACACGTGTTATTTGTTTTTGCACATTTATGGATCTATATTTTGTTTTTTTGTTTTTTGCACATTTATGGATAGTCACAATTGTTATAGTATTATCACACACATGTAGAACATACTAAAGTTCCTCTTTCTCGAATAAGATAGTATCGTTTTTTACACTTTGTGTACTTTTTCACATACATCCATTATTCTTTACATATGTATTTGCTCACATTTTAGCATTTCACATTCAATATTCATTCACGTTATATTTAAATTTGCACTCACGGTATTCCACCGCACATTTTTTTTTATCATTTTATTTCCCAAAAATTTTTTTTTTCATTCGTATAATACCATTCTCATTCATTTATTTATTATATTTTTTTAATTTTTATTTTACTTTATTTCATTTTTTATATTTATATTTTTTATATTAACACTTAAGCTTATATACATGGTTGTGTATTTTTTGAATTCACTAATGAGTTCATATATGAATTTGACATATTTATGTCTTTCATTATCGCACAGTGTATTGTGTCTTTTTGTCCGTTTTCACACTTGCACGCATCACTTGTCACGCTTATGTATTTTTGTGTACATGTGTATTTGTATGTCCATGTTATATGTTTAGGCCCGCCGGCGGGTTAATATTAATCATAGGTTACCTTGTTATCATTCTCTAGTTCCGGTTATTCCGAAGTGAAACGCATATGCGTTCCACGGGGTAATCATGTGATTTCACATGACGTATTTTCCGGTTCCGGAGTTTGAGCGCGATATGCGTTCCATTAGATATCCAGGGTTACTTTATCCTACGTATTTCCGGTTCCGGTCTTACGCCGTCTGTTTGTGTATATATACATTTTTTCGTACAGTATACATGTTTTGCTGTCAATTGTCAGTATTTACTTATATTATATTATATTATTTATGATCATTTGTGATAAGAACTTGTGTATATATATGTGGCATATTATTGATTGTGGTAATATAGTCCAGCCCACTTCCGGTTTTTATGCTATATATGGTTGGTTTGTCTGTTTCGGATCCATCCCCTTGAAAAAGCGTTCAGCGAAACGCGCGTCGGGGCGGCACGGAGATCCAGCTGCCACTATCCTCGGGCTTTTCCATCATCCTATTGGGACCCCTCTTCTGTGGTATGGTATTGTTTGCATTTGGCCAGCTGGTTTTTTTCACATTATATAAATTTTTTTCATACGGAGATGGGGTTTTTCTCCTTACATGAATTTCATATATTTTTTTGGATGTGACCCTGGATCTCCGTGCCTATACATTTATTTATTTTTATCTGGGTGGGGGTATTGTTTTTTGTATGTTTTTTGTATGATTATCTTTATGATGTCATTTTGACTTTTTTAGCATTTTGTGATTATGTATCATTAATAAAGTTTTTTGACACATTTTATATGGGTTCCTTTTTTTTGGTTTTGGTTTTAATTATATAAATAAAACATTGATAAGTAGGCGTCCCCTTTAAGAACAAAACAATGCCTAAATACAAACAGAGAAAACGCAAACTAGCCCTAAAAGACTAGAAAAATCCCTATCCTAACAAAACAGGATAATCGCCCTGATAAGGGCGCTCCCGACAGGATCCTAACCCTAATCTATGAATAACATACTCCAGTCTCGTCCCGACATATTTCGACCAGCCTCAAAATTTTTATAAAACTGATATTCCTGATCACTCAGGGGACGATATAGAGGAAAGAGACCAAAGAGGAAGGAATACTAGGCTAAAGAATTTTTACATTAGCTACTCATCAGTCACAATAATAAAGGTATGTGACTAAATACAAAATCACTACTTATGGTGCACAAATATCCAAAAAACACCTATAAGATGGGTTAGGGATAGATAGAATAACGGGGTAAGTATACATTACCAAGATACGGCCGGGGAGATTACTTGCATAAATAACATCACTGAAATGTCTTACCAGCATGTATATGGCAGTCCCACAGCCCCAGGTGAAATTGCTGCAAGATGTAAAGTTACAAATCATTAACTACCAAAAAGTATATGTGCAGCAAAAGTGCAATGCCACACATACTACTGGAGAGTACTTACTCATATACAACCCCGATCGTCCTCTCTCGCCCTTAAAGGGCACTTGCAGCATCGGCTACACTCACATGGAGGAGACGCCGAGCGCCTCCATCACACGGCTTTAAGCGCGCCAACTCGCGCGCACTGTTGTGACGTCACAGAGCCGCGTCGCGCTTCACATCACTTCACCCAATGCGTCCATATAACCCAAAACGCAGTGCAATCAGCTTTATACGCCCCCAAAATGGACGCAAAGGGGGGGGCCCGGGCAATGAATCATTCCGTAAATGCATAACCATTTATATCAAACGACATTTAATGCAGGATCAAGAAAAAATAATACCAAACATACAGAAGCCAGATGATTCGGGGAAGTCAAGACAATCTATCAATGGATACACTCAAAGAACAGTGCAGAGGAAAATAACACAAAAAGTGACATAAAATAATTAGAGATGGGCGAATTTCTCAAAATTCGGTTTGGTCCTTCGCAATTTTTCCCGACAAAAATAACTTCGGTCGAATTCTTCGGGACGAATCACGAAAAAAAAGCTTTTTTCCCAGGCTGCACAGAGCCTGCAGGGTGCGTAGAACGTTGTCCCATGTTTAAATATCAGAGGGAGTTTGGTTTTGGTTTTCATAAAATGTTGGTTTTAGTATAAAAGCACATTACTGCCGTCGCTTTTAATTCGCTTTTTCAAAAATTCCATGGGCACTTAGGGGGCAAAAATTAAAAAAACGAAGGGGAATGTACCTGAAAAGTCTGGCACGACGCTGGAAAAAAAAAGCTGAGGCTCAGTGGCAACTCATGACAAAGTGGAGGTGACGGGGCAGCCACACAGCATGAGGTCAAGGTGGCACAATGAAAATCTGGGGTGGCAAAAAACAGAGTAGACCAAAGAGGGCACAATAAACAGAGAGTGGAGATGGGTGGGCCAAAAAGACAGACAGGGCACAATGACATTCTGGAGGGGGCAAAAACTGGAGTGGGGCACAATACAGAAAGGGGGAATGACGGCGGCGGGAGCAACAGCATGAGGCAGAGAGTGGAAACAAAGACACAGTGTGCTGTCACAGCACCAGCAAAGCAGCAGGCATGGGGGTCATAAAGTGGCACAATGACAGAGTGTGGAGGTGGGGGGGCAAACATCCTGGTTAAAAATGGTTTTGGGGGGCAGAGGGGAAAAAAGTCAGCAATGTGTGCATCAGGGGGTGGGGGCATCAAAATAGTGGCTGAGGCAGGTAGTTTGAACCCAGACTTATTTCTCACATTTTTGGGTGAGGCTCATGGCTGATGTAGCTGACGCCAAGGCTTGGTGTGGGGAAATCCTGGCCGATCCACGCCTGATTCACTTGAAAAAGGGTCAGTCATCCAATTTCCCGTGACAAGCGGTTCCCCTTTGGGGGAAACGATGGCCCCCCCGCACTGAACACCCGCCTGACCCACACTACTGGCCGGGGGGAAAAGCTTCTCCACGCAAACCCGGGCAAGGTTGGCCACACACCCAGTTTGGCTGCCCAGTAGTCCAGGGGATCTTCTAACGGGGGTGGCTGTCCAAGTGGGCCACCACCTTTGGTTTCAGGGTCTGCTCCATCCTGCTGCGCTGCTGGCGACTGGCCCTCACTAGGCAGTAAGGAAGCTGCTCACATGACCCAGACTTAGGGTTCTAATGAGGGGCGGGGTACTGCCCTACCCCCACCTTCCCTAGCAGCCGCGCGGGAGTACTGAGCGCTAAAGAACCCCCCCGGCAGACCTGTCAGAGGGGGGACATGCCGCACATAGGCAGCCCCAAAACTGATATGGAGGATTTCCCCTATATATTTAGTTTTTACTCCCCCCCAATAGCGGGGAAAAAGCCCCCCCTTTTGGGACTGGTAGCGAGGGTCCAATAGGATAGAGACCCAAAGTCATCCCCTCCCGGATGCTACAATTTTCGGCTGTCACAAAGCCAGGCAAACCCACATGCCCGGGGCCACTGCACAATGACCCGAGGGACTCCCTGCCTCCTCCCCACTGTAACCCCAGGGTCTTGGGGGCATCTCTCTCTTCCTATCTCCATCTCCCTCCCCACTGCTCCTCCCCCCCTCCTTTCACCATTTTCACCAGACAATGTTCTGCTCCAAGTCCTCCCCCTCCTCCATTTCAGCCCCCCCGGACTCAGTCCACGAGATTAGTCCCACTCTCCAGTCCCCGCCCAAACGATTTTTCACATCTGTTCCGGGAATAAGCAGGAATGACGTTATTCACTAGTAGTCCCTGGCGACTGACAAAAAACGTGGCCCCTCGAATGGCCTAAAACAAAGGGCAGTTGTACGCATGACTGCCACTGGTTGACATCAAATTACACAGGGGATACCCCCTGTCCACCGGGACACAAAAAATCGTTAAGGGCCTTTTCTCTGTTCATACAGCGTCCAAAAGTGCAGGCTAAATTCCAACGGGGGGAAAACATCGCATATCGAGGGTTGGGGGGGCTTTTCTGCCGCGGGCAACTCTAGGAGGTGTTCCGGGCTTTGAGAATGGATGAAGTGCATGCAGTTTCCTGCCTTTTTCAAAATCTTCGGGGAAAGGGGTTTGGAAGACTTCGAACCCTTTTTACAACCAGATTAACATGTGTGCCAGAAAGGGCGCAGGACCATCCCTCCTGGGTTTGCAGGGGGGAAAAACCAGTTACCCCATTTGCCGTCACCAGGGTTTTCCGAAAGTTGGCGCAGAGAAACCACAATCGATTCTTGCGCATACGGGACAGTTCCTCCCTTGTGTGACTTCTTTTCGCCGAGGAAAACCCGGGTGTAGAATTTCGGATACCCTGTGCCCTACTCATGTGGTATGAGGAGCAGTAACTTGGGAGGCTAAGAGGTGGTGGTGGGGTAAAAAGGAGGGGGAGGCGGACATTGGCGTAGGAGCCGCAGTTGACAACGTGGAGGGAAAGGGGCGTCTCCTGTCCAAGTTGTTGGTGTGCCTGGGCCGAAAAACATTCATCCCCGGGGCCGTAGGGGCATTACGGCCCTGACCGTTTAATTTTAAAACTCCAGACCCGCGCGCCGTGCACCTGGAACAACCGATAACTCAAACTGGCCCAACCCCCGTTCTACATATTTTAGAAGTGCTGGGACTGCTTTTTTTGGAAAAGAAATTTCGGCTGGACTCTCCCCCGGCTCGGCACAAGCCATTTGTTTTTTTGAACGGTGCAGAGTCCACCATTTGGAAAAAAAAAAGGGAGGGACTGCAGCACCAACAACTTGGCAGGGGCACGGTCAGCTTCTGCACCTTTGGATTTTGGACCAAAGTTGTCTCTTGCAATCCCCCTCGCAAAAAACTCTTGGCACCATGAGTAACGAGGAGCAGGAGATCGGGCCAGGAGATGATGTCAAAGAGAAACACTCCCTTCTGCAGAGGGGGTGGAGCCTTGACTGGCTGCAATGGCAAAGCGTGCCCCCTGCGCGGGTGCTGCCGCTTTTTGCTGCGGTGGGCAGGATGGACCACCACCAAAAACATTTTTTGAAAAAAACCAAAAAGTTTTTTCACCAGGCCACCGGATGGGGTTTTGGAAGCTGCAAGTGTTGACGCAGGGCCCCGGTGCCAACGTTTAGCTCCCTGGCCACGCATCAATTCTGCCTAACAGATTCACAAAACCCATAAAAATTCCCCCCCTCCGGGTCTTAAACAAAGAAGGGGCCCCAACCCCCCGAGGAAACTGATTTTTAACCAAATAATGTTTCCCCACTGAAATGACTACTTTCCGCCCTTGGGCCTCGCTGAGGCCCCCCGTGCCGCTACTTCTTTGGACCTGCGAAGCAGGGTTTTTTTTACCCCCGTTCCGCTTGGCTCCCGACCTCACACCGCTGCTATCCTGCGAAATCATGGCCACACCAAACCCCCCGCGGCTCGCCGCTGCCTTTAAAGCCAAGCTGACCCCTCTTCTCCCCGACAGTATAAAGCCCTTGCCCCCCCACCCCGGGGTCCCAAGTGCGGGCGGCTTTCAACATCATCTATTTGGTTTTTCAAAACGTCAAAATCCAGTTTTCCCCTCACCGGTCCCCTTGGGGATGGGAGAGGCTTTACCCCTCACAACATGAAACCCCCCCATTTCCCCCTCCCACATCTAAACTTTGCCGCCTTACGCCCAAAAAAAAGGGGATATTGGCCCCCCTTTCTTCCCCCTGCCGAGTAGCTGCTGACTGCCCTCCTCAAAATTTTTTAACCTCGCTATAAAGTGGTGCTGGCCCCCGACCAAAAATAGATTCTTGGGTGAGGGAAAACCCGGGGGGACAGAGGGCGGGTTAAGGGGCGGTGAGGGGCCCGGGGACCCCTCCCCCCGGGCCAAAGCCAAACTAGGGTTGTGTCCCGAAAGTTCCCCCCCGACTTTTTTTTCTTTGGGGGTTTTCCAAATGGGCCTCTGGGGGAAGGGGATGAAACCCAGCCCAAACCAAACAAAAAACCAAATTTGGGGGCGAAAAACACACAGCCCTAGAAACGTGGCAAATTTTTGGCCCTCACCGAGTGACCCCTGCTCGACTCCCCCTTGCTGTGCTGCGACCCGGGCCTGGGAAAGTTTTGTGCCTCTTCCCCCTCGCAGGTGAAGACCCCGCCACCTCTCTGTCTACATACTTTTTTTCAAAAATTTACAGAAAACTGTTTGAAAAGATTTTCTGTATATGAAAAATTTACACAACCTTTGACCCCCAAATAAACCCCCACTAAGAAGCTTGGGAAACCCTTGGGATAAAAAATTGGGCACTCCCCCAAATGAAAGGGAAAAAATTGACTTGAAATGTGCCGTTTAAAAACCCCTTGTTTTTTTACTGAATAAAAAAGGGGCAAAACAGGTTTAAATTTAATTCTTTTATTCACCACGCAGAAAGAACAAACGTTTAATTTAAAAACCCCTAAAAGAAATTGCACAAAAAAATTTGGGAGCAACAAAAAAAACTACAAAGCTTTGAAACCCATTTTTAAAAGGGCGGGGTTTTTTTTACGCTACACAACAAAAAGTAAAACTTGTAATTAACCTTCGCTTATAAATTAAAGGGCTACGGGAAAAATTTTTTTTTTTGGCGGTGAAATAAATTTTTTCTTTAGTCAAAAACAGTCAGCAGAAAAAAGGGTTTTTTATTAACCCCGGGTTGTAAAGGGGGCGAAAAAAGAATTGAGAAAACCAAAAAACTACAAAGCTTTGTATTGTGTTACAAGGGCGTGTTTTTTCCCGCTCCCAAAAACAAGAGTAAAACTTTTAATAAACCCTTTTCGCTTTGAATTATGCTACGGGGAAAAATGTTTTTTTTGGGCGGTGAAATAAACTTTTTTCTTTTAGTCACCACAGCAGCAAAAACAACATTTTAAATTAACCCCGGGAAGTAAAGTGTGCAAAAAAATTTAAAACCACCCAAAAAAAATAAGGGGGTATGTGTTTTGTAAAAACGTTGTTTTTTTTTTAAAATGAAATACAACGGGAAACAATCTTAGATCACCCTTTGGATACCCCAATGTTTGAGGCAAAAAAGCATTAAAATGTATATAAAAGTTTCACTGGACACAAAACTGGCCCTTCCAGATCCAAAACCCCACAAAAATTCAGAAATTGAAATTTTAAGGGAAAAAGCAGTCTTTTGAGACAAATGAAAACACCCCCAAAAACCCGCTGTTTTAAAAACCCAATTCTTTAGTACCCTGCTTTTCCCCCAAAGCAGCCGTAAGCGGCAGACCCTTCCCTAATCATTACAGTGAGAGCGGTATGAGCCCCCCAGCTTCGCGCCCGGACTTATTAGTCCCGGGGGACTTTTCACAGAAAACCCCCGGGTCTCTGATTGGCTTCATCTCTGAAACATGTAAACCAGTTTTTTGCCCCTTCTTTCCCAGAGTTTTTTGGGCCCCATGAAACCCCATGTGCTTGCAGCCATTTTATCAATCAAAAGCACCCTAGTTCACCCGAAAATCCCAAATTTTTCCCATTCGTTCAAAACCCGAATTTTTCCCCTAAATTTTCTAAACAAATTTTTCCCACTTCTTTTAGTATCTATTCGCCCATCTCTAAAAATAATGCCACTAAATAGCTGAAAGAATTACCAGATGCAAGGCCCAGATTAAACAGAGGAATCAAATAAAACAGCTGAAATCAAGCTGTTCATTCAACCCTCTGGGGGCTGTGGTTTGAAGCAGGTGAATCCAAAAACACTCTCTTTGGAGCAAAAGGTGATTCACGTCTCCCCTTCTACAAGTAGGGGGCGTACGATCAATGCCACACCATTTTTAAAGGGAAAACGGGTTGCCCCCCTGAAATTGAAAAATAAGGCGGGGAAAATAATTTTTTCACATTCCCGGGCGTACATCAGAAAAATGTTTCCCCAAAACGTCCCCCGAAGCGGATGGATCTTTTTTTTCCCCAAAATCTCCTCCCACAAATCAAGTTTATTAAAAAAATACATATGTGGGATTTACAGTTGGGTAAGTGATTAAAAGGAAAACTCTTTTCTTCTTTTTCCCCATCTTGGGGAAATTTTGCACTCTTTTTCAATAAAGGTTTTCAAAAGCTGGGAGGTGCCGCATTTAAAGGGGCCCTTTAAGGGGCCCTTTTAAAACCCCGGTCCCTTTTTTAAAGAGGGGACACAAAGTGGCGTGGACCAAAAAAGTCACGAAAATTCCCCCCCCACGCCTTTAACAAATCGAGGGGGACCCTCCAGAACATCCCGTAGATCAGGGTCCATTCTCAAGACATGCCCTGACGTTCAATGGGCCTGCTAATTTTTTGGGCCCCCGTTGTCAAAATCCCGACCAGTTTGTATTACTGATTGAAAAATCATCCCCTTTTTTGATTTGATCAGTGTTTTTCAACCGATCTTCGATTAGGGCGTGTTGATAAGCCCTTCTAAGTATGTGATCAGAGTACCCTTTAGCACGGAAGCGTTCCCGTAATAGAGATGCCTTCTTCTTAAAGTCAGACGTCGAGGAACAGCTGCATCTTAGACACAAATACTGCCCTCGAGGTATGCCTTTTTTTTAGAGGGACTGGGTGACAGCTCTCCCACTGCAACAATGAATTAGTTGCGGTGGGTTTCTGAAAAATAGTTGTCAAAAGTTTACCCGACTCATTCTTTGTGATACGTATGTCCAAAAACGGTAAAGTGTTAGGATCTATCTCAGAGGTGAACCTAAGATTGAAGCAGTTGTTATTAAGTTCTTGTACCATCTGGTTGAATTCATCTGGTGTCCCATTCCAGATAATGAGAATATCATCTATATACCTGGCCCACAGTGCTATTTTTTCAGAGAAAACAGGTGGATCTTCACCGAAGATGACGGAGGTCTCCCACCAGCTGAGGTACAGGTTGGCGTAAGAGGGCGCTCATGGGCTACCCATTGCTGTACCCCATAGCTGGTGGAAGATACCCCCATCAAACCAGAAGAAATTTTTTGTCAATGTGAACTCCAGGAGTTCAAGTACGAACTCACTGTGTGCCGCACACTGGGTCCCTCTCGTGGATAAGAATGCCTTGACCGCCTGCAAACCAGCATTGTGAGGAATCGAGGTGTAAAGGGATTCAACATTTATGCTAAGTAGGCATTCCCATCCACATTCAAGCCCTCCAGTCTTTTCAGTAAATCAGTCGTGTCCCTAGTGAATGATGGTAGGGATTGGACAAAGAGTGTTAATATCTTATCAATATATATGCCACAATTCTGGCATAAGGCGTCAACTCCAGATACAACGGGATGGCCTTTGTGGGGACTACAGCCCTTATGTAGCTTCGGTAGGGCATAAAAACTCGCCACCCTTGGGTGTCGTGAAAAGAGAAACTCAAACTCAGACTCGTCAATCAGGCTAATCTCTTTAGCTTTTGTTAAGAGCTGTCGTAATTCACCTTGGACCCTATCAGTCGGGTCCACACTACGCCTTTCATACCACGCAGTGTCTGAGTGTAGAGCGAGATACATCTCCCCCCAGGGTATGGAGTCAAGGATCACGAGGTGGCCCTCTTTATCAGCGGGGTTAATGTAAACATCGCTATCCATTGATAACTCCCTCAGGATTTGTCGTTCAGTCTTAGAAAAATTATTCCAAGCACGACCCTTTACTCCATCCAGATCTCGCACTACCAGTTCTAAAAATACATCGATGCAAGATACCTCATTCAATGGAGGCATTTTGGTGCTTTTTACTTTCAAAGTCGTAAATGGGCCCTTTCCAAGATCCGACTGTACTGAATCAGCAAGGCCAAAGAGGAGTCTAACGTCCTCAAGCATGTCCACAGGAATACCCAATTCTGCACTTTCTCTTTTATTTTTGACCATAAAAAATTTGCTCCACCGTAACTTATGGGTAAATAGATTTAGATCCTTGATCCAGTTAAAGAGGTTAAAAGAATAGGTTGGTACAAATGATAAACCCCTCTTTAGGATCTGTAGATGTTCAACTGACAAAATCTTTTTGGACAGATTCACTATCTGAGTTTCAGAATCCGTCACATCTGATCTTAAACTCGATATTGGGGTGTATTTGCTCTTTCCCTCAACTGGTATGGATTGTTGGATTCTAAAAAACTATTCCCACCCCTCCCTCTTTAACGTCCACCTCTACCTCTACCACCTCTAGATCGACTTTGAGATATTGAGGGTTGTTGATTGGAATCCCTTTCTGAGTCGGAGGGCTCTGTTTCAGTGGAGAAAATGTCAGTTGGGTGATCTCGTTGATTACTCTTGGAATTGAATAAGGTATAAGCCTTATTTTCTCGGAAGTCTGCCAGATCTCTCAAGAATTGGCGATGTTTACGTTCCTTCAAATGGTATTGAAATCTTTTAACCACCAACTTCAACTGTCTTTCCTTAGTAGCAAAATCTGGATCACTGACAAATTATAGGTAGATATATAGGCAAGCAGGGCTATAGGGGCCAATATATAGGCAGGCAGAGGGCTTAATTAATAATAAAAAAATAAGAAATCTCTTACTCACCTGTCTCTTGCTCCCTCGATGTGACCGCACAGCCGGCCAGCCAGTCTGTGCTCGGCGCGGGCCGTGCGATGATATGACATCATCGTGCAGCCCAGGTCAGCACTGTGGGCCGGTGCAGGCTGATTAGCAGAGTGGAACCACTCTGCTCTGCTAATACTGGCCAGTCCTGCCTTTGAGCGGGCGTTCAGAGGTAGGACACGCCGGGCCTCGCAGCTCCACGTCCACTGGCAGTGAACTAGTATGTTCACTGCCGGCGGGCGTAGGAGCCGAACTGCCGGGGTAGCTGCTGCCCTGGGGCGCGGGACCCCAAAGAGCATGGGCCCCGGGGCAGCTTCTACGTCTGCTACCCCGGTAGTTACGCCCCTGCAACTGCACTACCATCTCACTGCACTTACCTTACCATACACTTACAGAGAGTATATTCACCAACAGCATACAGGCAAGCTTAGTTGGGCAAATGAATGAGCTCTTTCCTCTACTAATTAGAACACGCTCTGTTCAAAGGCTATGTGGCCAAGAATTAACAGCTGTACACGATCCAATCAGAAGCTGTATAGAAAATTGGGTTGTGGCTATAAATGCATTTTCCATGATGAGGATGTGTATAATACCCAAAAAAGACAAAAATAATTGCAGCCTTTAAGTAATATGAAATGTATTGCACGGGTGCCATGTTTGTCTTTTCTGGATTGTATGCATGGGGGGGTAACTGCCTCTATTTTGATTGTGCACTCCATGTAATGGCTGAGTTAAGGTGTGGATCCTCTGGACCACCGCAAGTAGTGGTGTAAGCTACGTCAGGGAGCGAAGTCTAAGTTGGTTCTCGGTTTCGCCCCCGGCCTGCTATAAGGCAGGTTGGACTTGCTGCAGTGGGAGACTACCAGGTCGCTACCCCCATTGTGACTAGCTTGCAGTACAGAATCGGCAGGCAATCTCGTAGTTGGGGACAGGCAGCAGGCAAAACAAGGTCACAGAATGGAGGCAAGGGGTCAGGTACACAGAAGGAACAGAACTCACTTTCTCTATCGGCATAGGCACAAAATAGATCCGGCAAGGCAGAAAAGGAGTGGCCAGAATATGTAGGGTGAGTACCTGGCAATTATCCAATTATTGGGACGCTGGCCCTTTAAATCTTTCTGAGCTGGATGAAGTGCCCTAGTGAGTGGGGATGCGCGCACTGGCAAGCAGAGATACGCGTGGAAGCAGAAACGGGGAGAGGTGAGTATGGAATCACATCCCGACATACAGGTCGCAGTGTCACTCATCCCTGGCACGGAATAAAAGAGGCAACATGAGAGAGCCTGTGGCCTGTCGCCTGTGCTGTGGCGCCACTCGTGACACTCCACCCATCCATTCAGACTGATTTAAATAGAAACAGAGTATAGCTCATGACCTGAAAGTATGAAATGTGAAATGTCAGTGAGGAAGGCAAGTTTGTAAAGAGCATGTGGCCATCAGAACTGAAATCACCTTGCCATTTAGTGGCTGGGCCCCCACAGTTTGATGGAAAAAACTCAGATTTTCATATACTAGATGCCGCATTAATACATTTTGAAATGATTAATATATTCGGTGTTTATCTGCATTTTGGCATCGGCAAAGTTCTCCTGGTTTGTTTCTGGGTGTTTGAGCATGTGCATATAGTATGTAAATAAGTGACAGGCCACTTATGTATTTTGTGTAACATGGATTAAAATTCTGCATAACTAAATAAAAAATGCTACAATTTACAATGTGAACTTTGTAGTGTACTCACATTGAAAACAATGGAATGCACAATACATGCTGTTTGCACTTGCATTCCTAATGTAATATCTATCAGAATCCATGAAAAAATTATGCCATCTAAATGTAGCCTAACAGCCTAATTAAACAAAAGCCAAATTAAATTTCTACTTTCAGGCTTTTTTATGATTATTAGGTGGTTTCCAGTTTCCTAGACATTTCCATGGCAGTGTGTTTTGATAAGTAAGGTAAGATAATACCTGTGCCAAATTTAGAAAAAAAAATTTCATGGTGGTACAGTTTTGCCACTCTAGCTGAGCAGGATGTGATAGAGGGAATGGAGCTGAGTTTAAATGACGTGAAGCAGGTTTTCTTAGAAAAACGTAGAAAATCTTAAAAGTGAAACTGAAAGTAAAGCTGATCCTAAACACATACAGTGACTGACAGTTTGCTCAGTACACACACTGATACAGGCAAAACTGTAAATCACTCCATGTGTGCCGGGTAAGCAGGATTTCCTCTGTCCCTTAACCCCTTACCAACATTTGTCGGTACTCATACGGCAATGTCGGGTAGGGGTTCCCGCAAATTGCCGTATGAATACGTCAAGCGGATCTTGCGCGCTCACAGGTGGAGCGCGCAAGATCGCGGCATGGAAACAGCGGTATATTACCGCTGGCATGATGCCGCATCCCCCACGGCCGGAGTGATTAACCCCCCGATGTCGCGACATCGTGGTCGCGACATCGCGGCTGCGGGCGGCAGGAGTGAGCTCCTGCTGCCCGAGATCCGGCGCAGTAATGGCGCTGAGCGCCGCTACTGATTCTTCTACCAGGCAGCCCGGATGCTGAATGACAGCATCCGGGTTGTCTGGTGATGTCACGATGCCCACAATGCATTGTGGGCAGCGTGACAGACAGTTGCCATGGAGACCAGCATACAGCTATAAGCTGTATGCTGACCTCCTATTGCATGAACGATCTGACGATCGTTCACGCAATTCCCCCCTGGGGAAAAGTGTAAAAAGTGTGAAAAAGTTAAAAAAAAGTGTAAAAAAGTAAAACACAAACACAAAAAATAAAATAAAAACACATACATCGCCCTTTTCAACTTTACAAACGCCAATCGCGCTAAAAAAGATCAAAAATAAATAAAGTACCCATATTTGGTATTGCCACGTGCATAACGACCCACCCGATAAATCTGTCATGTTAATTAACCCGTACGGTGAACGCCGTAAAAAAAACCCCCAAAAAAACAGTCACAGAATTGCC